>PISX010007726.1:0-87323 GCA_004024625.1 Mellivora capensis
AGATTTTATTTATTTATTTGTCAGAGAAAGAGCGAGCGAGAGAGCGAGCGCAGGCAGACAGAGTGGCAGGCAGAGGCAGAGGGAGAAGCAGGCTCTCTGCGGAGCAAGGAGCCCGATGTGGGACTCGATCCCAGGACGCTGGGATCATGACCTGAGCCGAAGGCAGCCGCTCAACCAACTGAGCCACCCAGGCGTCCCAGTCAATTCAACTTTTTAACAACTATTGAGATCTGTGTCCATAGAAGATTTATAATGATTTCAAGTGTCAATAAAAGTAATAGAGTATTAAGTTAAGCAAAGGGGGCAGGGAGAGGTGAATGAATTGCACAGATAGGATGTTTACAAACCTTAAGTATAAACTTACTATACTTATTCTGATCAGTTTTAATATTATCCCTATTATTCAGGTGTGAAAACAGGTTAATGAAATGAATGTAGGGGGAGGGGGTCAAAAGTTTTGAACAGCTAAGCCAGGATTTATACAAAATTTTCTAGCATCCAAAGCCCATTCTGTTTCAACCACCATAGTCATCCTGCTTTATGTTAAGATGTGTTTACTCGGGGCACCTGGGTGGCTCAGTGGGTTGAAGCCTCTGCCTTGGGCTTGGGTCGTGGTCCTGGAATCAAGGTCCTGGGATCAAGCTCAGCATTGGGCTCTCTGCTCAGCAGGGAGCCTGATTCCCTTCCTCCCCTCTCTCTGCCTGCCTCTCTGCCTACCTGTGATCTCTGTCAAATAAATAAATTAAATCTTTAAAAGAAAAAAAAAAGATGTGTTTACTCACACTTTATTCCAGTTCGATTGACTCCATAGGCCAAGCAATCATCAAGGTTTAAAAGTCCAGCAAATGTGGTAGTTCTATATCAGAATTATTCATGAGAAGAGAAGTTTCTGCCTCATTCAGTTAAGTGAGCTAAATAAACTAGGATAGGAGAAGGGCTTGAGATGAGCAACATTATATTTTATTTTTTAAAATATCTTTTTTGAGATGATTGTATCTTCCATTGCATAGAAGTTCTCAAGTTGTTGAATTTTACCTCCTTCCCACCCCCTCACCTTTTTAACACACACCATTAGGTCATGAGCCTAGAATTTCTATTTAAAATTTCAAATATGGGGCTCCTGGGTGCTCAGTCAGTTAAGGGTCTGCCTTTGGCTCAGGTCATGATCTCAGGGTAGAGAGCCTGCTTCTCTCTTTCCCTCTGCTGCTCCCCTTCTTATGCTCTCTCTCTCTCTCTCTCTGTCAAATAAATAAAATCTTAAAAAAAAATTTTTTTTTTCAAATACACCAGAAATAATATCTATAGCCCATGGAACTCTTAATACATTTTTCTTTTCTTGTGTGTATGTGGGAACCTTTTGTGAAAAATGAATGATAATAGTATGTTTTATGCCACAGCCCAAATTGTATTTGGCACTTAAAAATCGTATTAGAACTGCAGATAGATCTGGGATGAACTAATATGGCATGAGGTTCAAGACAGGACCAGGATATTATTCATTTACCCTCCCTCTCAGGGCAGTAGTAGTTACTTATTATTAACTATAAAGTTACTAGCAGTTTATCTGTAAGTACTTTTTTTTTTCCTTTCTTTTTTTGGTTTTGGTTTTTGTTTTTGATTTATTTTTGTTTTTTATTTGACAGAGATACAGTGAGAGAGGGAACACAAGCAGGAGGACTAGGGGAGGAAGAAGCAGACTTCCTGCTGAGCAGGGAGCCCGATGTGGGGTTTCATCCCAGGACCCTGGGACCATGACCTGAGCCGAAGGCAGATGTCTAACGACTGAGCCACCCATGTGCTCCTATCCCTAAGTACTTCTTAAGTAAAAGTGCTAAGAAAATAAAACCTACAGTTCTGTTGAGGCATCTCTAAGTGTGGCTTAACATTAGATTGTTGATAAACTGACGATTGGTGAAAAGTATCACTCAGATAACGAAGATATTTGCTATTCATCCAGTTTCATTTATCTTAATATTAGTTTTTGCACAAGTTTAAGCTAAAACTATATAGACATGCTTATAATGTAATAATAATGCAAACATATGATCTAATAAACACTGTAGTAGGAATTGATTCATCGACTGATAGTTTCTTTCTTGAATTTCAGGTCTTGACCCTGCTGGGCCAAAATTCTCTGGAAAATCACCTAATGACAGATTAGCTTACACTGATGCGAAGTTTGTGGATGTTATCCATTCTGATGCCAATGGTAACAATATAGGATTTATTGCTAAATTATTTGAAAATGAAAAGTTGTAGACATTGGGGAGGAGGAGAACATAAAAGGGAAAAGAGTACTGGGTAAAGTGACGAGACGTTATTATAAATTATTATATTACATACATATTATAAATTATTTTGAAATATAAATTATTATAAAATGATTCTATTTCCCACAAGCAGTATTTCTTGGAGTTCGTGATGTCAAATGGCACTTTGCCATCGCCTATCCTCTTTCTGCTTTCAAGGACTGGTCTTATCATCCTAAAAAATGGAAACTTGATAAAAAGTACTTCTTCACCTTGTTCATGCTGTTGACAATTTTAATTGATCAGAGTTTCTCCCATGCTTAATGTTCCTGCTGTATTTAGGTTACCATTCTCTCCACTCACTTTCTCATGTGATGTGTATCAAGTAGAAGTGAACATACCATTTCAGGCACAGATGGAGAATACCCTCCCGTAAAGACAGGGAAATAATTTCTCTATTGTTTTTAATTATCTTCCTGAAAATGTCCAACAGGCTGTTGGTAGTTTGAGCCTGAGTGCTTTGGATAGACACTTTCAAGGAAGAATTTAGATGGCCCCGAGGCCCTTCCTCATGTGAAATTGATGATACTGCTATTTATTGAGCACTTCTATACCTTGGGCAGTGTTTTAGATCTTCCTGTGAATGAAATTACGGCATTCTCCTAAGTCCCCATGAGATAAGGAAATATCATCCCCTTTTTATTGCTGTTCGGGAAGCTAGGGTCACGGCCACAAGTGGCAGAGCCAGAATTTGGAATCTTATGATTCCAGAGTCTGCACCTCCCCAGTTTGTTGCTCTGACCAGCTGATAATTTACATGTGCTGTGGTCATGGGCATGGGCAGGATATGGGGCTACCTTGGAGAAGGGAGGAAGTGATGCTAAGGCCATTCTGATTTCCCTATTTCCTCAGGTTTCTTTTCTCTTTGGTTCAGGTAATTTATTTGCTCCCATAGTCCTCTGAATTGTCCTCGTGGTGATTCATACTAATGCCTTTGTGAGAGATACAAATGCCATAAGTGCCACAGAGCACAACTTTTCCGCTTCTATGGCTACATGCCAGGGGACTGAGCCTCTCTATGCCTATCGTTCTGTTCCTTCTTTGGAATCCAAGTGCACTTATTTATCCCACACACAGTGCACCTGTTGCGCAGTTCTCTGCAGTTCTCTGAGCTCTTGTTTCTGAAATCCCAACTTAAGCTTTGCTTGTGGCCTTTGAGTTAGCTCTTCATACTTTTTATTATTTTTCTTTTTTTTTTTTTAAGGTTTTATGTATTTATTTGGCAGACAGAGATCACAAGTAGGCAGAGAGGCAGGCAGAGAGAGGAGGAAGCAGGCTCCCTGCTTTGCAGAGAGCCTGATGCGGGGCTCGATCCCAGAACCCTGAGATCACGACCTGAGCCGAAGGCAGAGACTTTAACCTACTGAGCCACCCAGGCGCCCCAAAGATCTTATTTATTTATTTGACAGACAGAGATCACAAGTAGTCAGAGATAGAGGAGGAAGCAGGCTCCCTGCTGAGCAGAGAGCCTAATGCAGGGCTCCATCCCAGGACTCTGGGATCATGACCTGAGCCAAAGGCAGAGGCTTTAACCCACTGAGTCCACTGAGCCACCCAGGCTTATTTTTTTTCTTTGCATTTTTGGCTTTTCCTAATTTAAAAAAACTGTTTCTCTATTGTCTTTCAGTCCCAACATCTCAACATGACCAGTCTATCAGACCTAACTTACCACTTGATGCCACATTGTTGGCACCTTTGATTAATCTTTTCACAACCATTGCAAATGAGGGACACAGAATTTTGATGCTGCTTATCCATGTGTCTCAGGGAATTTCTGAATGAGATACTTGGGGGCAGGACATATCTGGCAGACACAACCTTTTCCTTGAATATTAATCAGCAAGTGCATCTACTTACCAGTAGTTTTTGTCCATATTCAGTTGTATATGTTAAAAACACTACGTGGCCTTCCAAAATTATGAATTGGATAATTTGAACTAACATCCTTGCTGGGATATCAGGAAAAAATTACAGTCCAACATCCAGAAGATAGAAAAATTCCAGGGAAGTAAACTGGTAATTTGTAGTCACTTTTCTTATGGCAGGTTTCCTGATGTATAGAGTATGGAAAGTATTTTTGAAACCCTTATATGAGGCTTGTAAGATATCTTATTTTTACCTTCTTTCCATGAAATGGAGGAATATAGAATGCTTAAACTTTAAATATCCACCCTCCAATTTAATATATTCTTGGGGAGAAAAAATAGAACAAAAATAGAAGGCACAGTGAATATTAATAATTAAAAAAAGGGCACCTGGATGGCTCAGTAGGTTAAGCATCTGCCTTCTGCTCCGGTCTTGGGGTCCTGGGATCAAACCTGGCACCTGGCTCCCTGCTTTTCCCTGTCCCTCTGCCCTTCCCCCACTCATTCTCATGCTCCCTCTCTTGCTCTCAAATAAATAAATAAAATCTTTAAAAAAAATAAAATAAAGGGACCCTTGGGTGGCTCAGTCAGTTAAGTGTCTGCCTCTGGCTCAGGTCATGATCCCAGGGTCCTGGGATCAAGCACTTGGGGGCCTTGCTCATTGGGGAGCCTGCTTCTTCCTCTGTCTGCCGCTCCCTCTGCTTATGCTCTCTCTCTCTCTCTGAAAAATAAATAAATAAAATCCATATATATGTATATATATATGAAAAAATAAAATAAAGTATAAAAAGTTTTACAGATACTAAGGTATGAAATTGATCATATTATGATGTAATGAACATTATGCAAATAAATATGAAAATGTGTGATTATATGGTATGATATATAAAATAGAAAAATTTTTATGAAAAAGCAAAAGCACTTACCAAACTGAGAAATTAAGAAAGAAAATTTGAATAGTTCTATAATTATTAATGAAATAGAACCTGTAATTTAAAGACTTCCAACAAAGTAAATCCTAGGCAAATTATTCATCTCTACTAAACAATTAAGGGAAAAGTAAGACCACTTTCACACAAATGATTTCAGAGAATAATAAAGAGTAGGAAATTGTTTATAACTTTTTTAAAAGTCATCATAAAAATGTCAAAACTTGAGATAGACATTACAGAAAAAATTTGTAGACATTCTCTATTATAACCATGTATGCAAAAATTCTATGTAAACATCACATTAGTAAATCAATTCTGTAACATATAAAAATGGATAATGAATCACACCCAATTTGGATTATTGTAAAAAAGCAAGTTTATAATAAAAGGGTTACACAAAAGCTACATGAAATATGAGTCAATTTATATACAGTTCCAAAGCAGGCAAATCTATTTATTTATTTATTTATTTATTTTTTAAGATTTTTAAATTTATTTATTTGACACACAGAGATCACAAGTAGGCAGAGAGGCAGGCAGAGAGAGAGGGGGAAGCAGGCTCTCCGCTGAGCAGAGAGCCCGATGCGGGGCTCGATCCCAGGACTCTGAGATCATGACCTGAGCCGAAGGCAGAGGCTTAACCCACTGAGCCACCCAGGCGCCCCCAAAGCAGGCAAATCTAAACTGTGATGTTTGGGGAGGCATCCTTGGAAAGTAAAGAATAGCAAAAGAATTATTTTATTAAAAGATGTTATTATTTTTAAAGGAAGGGAGAAGCTAGTAATTAGGTAAGAGCTAGGGATTTCTAGGTGCTATTTCTTGACATGGGTATGATAGTTATAAATAATGGCTATTTGCTTTATAATAATTAATCTTTAGATTTATGTTCTAGTTTGTGTGCATGTATATTAAATTATAATAAAAAGAAAATTTTAAAAGCCATAGCTACTCTCCTTACCCTCCTTGAAACAAACCAAGGGACTGAATGACCTACACAGACCAAACTTCTCTGCCCCTTCCATCTGGGAAAGGGGAAAACATGCCTGAATGAATCAAGGGCTGCTTGTAAGTTAATATAAATATGTCTTTTGCTTCTTCCTGATTCCTGAGGAGTTTTCTTAGCTTGACTCTACTTTAGTGGCAGATTGGAGAAAATGATGTCTTCAACCTGGAACTCCTAGTCTTGGAACTCCATGTTGAATTCAGACATAGGGAAATTTTAACGATCTCCAAAATTAAAAAAAAATATATTGGACTTTTTAAATTTTGGTCATATTTAAGAGAATGCAAGGGAGTTCTGACGAGGTTATCTGAATTGTATTTTGCCTTTCCTTACACACCGACTCCCCTCCCCCATAAGGCACAGGCCCAGTGTCCTCAGGCTCTGCTAACCTCATTAGCAGCTATCTTATTCTGTTAGGTACTATCACTAAATCCTGTCCTGCATCTTAATCCTACTGTCAGACCCAAGTGTTTGTCTTTGTTATGTAAATGTATTGCTGATACTTTCAAGAGTTAATCATGTTGTAGGAAATTTCTTGTGCCTTAAGCCAAAGTGTCAGGAGTCAGGACTTCACCTGGCAGCAAGATTTTCAGATCATATCACATTCCCCAAGTATTCTGAGCTTGCTACCCTGTCTCATTCCCATGACTTCCCTGGGTTTTAACCCCCATATTGGTAATAGTGGACCCAGCATTTCAACCTTACCCAGTGCCCGGAGGATCCACAGATATATGGACGTCCTTAAGTCATAGCTGCACATTTATGTCCCTCTGGCCCAGTTTGTTCCAGTTGAAGCAGCTTATGTAGATTTTTCCAGTTAGTGACTCTATTACCAAGTCTTAGGCCTTATCCAGAGTGTAAGCCAATGATCCCACTTGCCTAAAAGGTCCTATATGACTTGATTTCCTCCAGTGCTCCCTCTTACACCATATGCTTCTGGCTAACCTGGCTTCTTTGAATACTTTAGGTATGCTCACATAATTTCCTACTTGTCTCACTGTCTCACTCACATTCTTCATGTCACTGTGTGACTCTACTGCCTTAATGGGAAATTCCCTAACCAAACTACTTAAAAGTGCAACTGTTGGGTTCCCAATGTTGGGTTCCCCAATAATGGGTCCATGGTCAAAGGAGCGAGACTGATACAAAGCGAAGGTCATACAAAGCTTTATTTCGTGCCAAGCATCAAGAATCAAACCGACCGTCAAACTGACAGGTTGGGGCCGTCCCTTACAGAGAGGACATCCCTTACAGAGAGGACGACCCCTCCCTGCTTTCCAGACTAACTTTTATAGAGCAAAGGCCATGTGGTTGGACCTGGCCACACACAGGTGGCTAATTGAATTACAATTCACCCCATAGTAGCTATGTAAACTAGCCCACCACCTTGGTAGCTAGGAGACAGTATGCGCCCCCACTGATTGAATGTCTCCACCTGACCTGACCCACCCTTGTATTTGGGCTGTTACCTGGGACTGGTTTCCCGGACTTGCTTTTAAATAAGTTCCCCTGAGGGGGGCAGGGTCAATTTAAGTTTTACTGCATAAACAACAAAATGGCAGTTCAACCGGGGTGGGGCTGCTCTGGCTGAATAGGCCCTTACACAACCAGCCCCCCACCCTGACCAGGTCCTTAGGGTCCTCTTAGGCCCCTTGTGTCTTCTCTTCACTTATTCTCTGACATACTGTATCTGTACTTGTTTTTTATGTCTTTCTCCACTAAGATGTAATTTCTACTACAGAAAGGAGTTTTACTCTTTCCTTTTGTTTTACTTTCTTTCTTATATATGTGTGGCTCATGGAACTGCGATGGACCCATAGTAAATTGGTGACTGGTAAATATGTTAAATTAATGACATAATTTTCATGAGGAATTAATGTGAGGCATTAATATCAGAAAAATGCATCTTTTTAAAAAATGGCCTCTATTTTATTTTTTATTCAAATTTTAAGAGTCATTTTCAGTGGAATTTATAGGAGATTTTATTTTGTAAAAGTGTTGTTGACCTGATTATATTCACTTTGTGATTTCTGAATGTTTTTCTTCCTAGGTTTAGGCATTAAAGAGCCCATAGGACATATAGATTTTTATCCAAATGGAGGAAAAACACAACCTGGCTGTCCTAAGTCCATTTTATCAGGTATACCAATGAATGAATTACATATGATTTGAATGAATTACATATGATTCAAATGATGAAAGAAAATCAAATTTACTTTTTCCCTTTTTAATCTGTGGGTAAGATTTTGATGACCCTTGCTCATGATTCAGGGGAGTTATTGGCAAAAAATGGCTGAATTGGATTTTTCTCAGTTCATATAGTTTATCAGTAGGTATCCCATCTGGTCATGGTGGGATCCATTACATTAGTTTCAACAGCTTTATTTCATGATTTTAAACATTCGAGTGCTAAGTCAGTGAAGAAGCACTGGTGGCCCATGAATGGAACATGAGTTTGGTGTCAGGATTTAATCTTTACCATCACTGATACCGTACAAGCACAGATTCGCAATCTCTTACACTCTGTTCTTTTTTTTTCTTTTTTTTTTTTTTTAAGATTTACTTACTTGACAGAGAGAGATCACAAGTGGGCAGAGAGGCAGGCAGAGACAGAGAGAGGGGGGAAGCAGGCTCCCTGCTGAGCAGAGAGCCCTATGCGGGGCTCGATCCCAGGACCCCGAGATCATGACCTGAGCCCAAGGCAGAGGCTTTAACCCACTGAGCCACCCAGGCGCCCTCTTGCACCGAGTTCTTAAATAAGTAGCTGAGCCGCTGCTCCAGGTGTGGAATTTGGCCCACTTCAGAGTCGTAGGAAGCAACGTTTTGATGTCTACAATGACGACTGGTCAAGTAACACACAGCGAAAGGCCCCTGCCGCTAGAGAAGTTTGGTCAAATGTTATAAGGATGTGAGGCATTGGAGAAAGAAATAGACATGATAAAGCTTTAATGTTACCTGGTTTCCTGGTCCTCTCTGACACTGAGTAGAAATGTTAGTGGTGTGGGGTTAGGAGGGCAAGATGTGCACATAGTTATTAACTGGGGTGACACCGTGTTTATGGAGTTTGTCAAATTATTGACATTGGGCATTTTTTTCCTGTGGTAATTATTACTTCAGAAAAATTTCTTATAAATCTCATCTAAAAGCATACTAAATTTAAATCTTCAATGTTACTACTTATTTAATTGCTTGAGATAAAACTGTGCATTGTAGTCAACATTTTAATATTCACAAGCACATAGTATTGAGTAGAGCGTAACCTTTAATTTCTCTCTAGTTTACTTGAACTTGGTTTAATCCTTCTGTCGTTCCTCTGCTTGATTTTTAACACTTAAGGAATTCAGTATATTAAATGCGACCACCAGAGAGCAGTTTACTTGTTCATGGCCTCTTTGGAAACAAAGTGCAGTTTTGTTTCATTTCCTTGTCCTTCATATGAAGATTTCAAAGCTGGTTCATGTGTAGACTGTGACTACAAGGGCAAATCATGTCCTAGGCTAGGTAAGCGAGACTTATAATTACTCTAAGTTTCAATGGAAAATGAATCACATAATTATTAGTATTTTTGCTGGAAGCTTCCATATTTACTTATGAACATGTTAGCATTTTATGGAAAAATTACCTGTGGAACAAGCAGAGAAAACAGTTTATTTCATACTAAATATTTTTAAGGTGTTTAATGAAGAGAATTTAATGAACGGCTCAGTGGAATTTAAGCAACTGTGCTCAATGTAGTGTGCAAATTTGGGGGTCCATGATGATCCTTGCTCTTGCTTTGTAAAGGAATCTCACTATCATTCACCTGTATTTCCACTAAAGAAAGAGACTGCATTTTTTTTTTTTTTTTTCTTGAGACTTGTGCGTTTTTAGTGGCACTGAGGGTTTTTATTTTTATGGTAAGTCTTAGGAGCAAGTGGAGAGGTGTAAAACCATAGTTAGCTTTTCGTTGTTATTAGCAAGTAGGCATGAATCATATATGGTTCACACCTTCCAAATCGATAAATCTTGGCAAGAGCGGTTACGTATTGCAACTTTCGATAACGACAGCCTGGCGGTGGGAAATTATAGAGGAAAAAAGAATCCGCATAAAAATAGAATGGTAGAGCTGAAAGAATCTCAGAGGCTGTTTTTTTGTTCAGGATTTTCCGAAGAGACCACCAGACCCCAAGCTTGTCATGAGCATGTAACATCTTATTAGTGTCACGATCAGGATCTGCTAGAAATGTTTCCAAAGCCAAAAGGGCTCAATGAAATGGGAAGCAATTACAGTGGCTGAATTAAACAGCTTTCTGCAGTTTTCTTGGGCAGGAGGTTTATACTAAGGCGCATAGAGAATTGGTGGGAGAGGCAGGCAATCTGCAGGCTTTGCCAGACCTATTTTCTCATAGACCCCTTCTGTCCAGAGACGTCTTGTGGGATTCCTTTTTTTTTATTTCCAGACCTCATGTTGGGGATTGCTTTTCTGGTCTCATTGCTTTTCCATATAAGTGAGAAAACTGTGACCCAGTGTGAAAGAAGGATTATGTAAGGACACAAGTGAGAAATAGAGTTAAACTTCTTAATTCTCAATTCAGTGTTCTTTCTATTAAATATTCAGATTTCAAGTTCGGTGGTAGCAATGTGGGAACAGACAAATACATAAAGTAGGAAGCATTTTAAGTATATGTGTATGTGTGATAATATTTCAAATGTACTAATAACGTAGGTTTCTGGAATATAGTGTATAGATGTTATCTATACATCACACTTATGTTACACATGCATCATATATCTATGAATGTATACGTAGGAGAACTGGGAGCTGTACTCATGGAACTAAATTTTG
Organism: Mellivora capensis; assembly: GCA_004024625.1. Lineage (NCBI taxonomy): Eukaryota > Metazoa > Chordata > Mammalia > Carnivora > Mustelidae > Mellivora > Mellivora capensis. The sequence continues at coordinate 10,935 of PISX010007726.1, forward strand.
GGTTTGTTGTATCTAATCATTTTATTCTGCTGAATTTACTAAAAGGAGGTACATGTAAAATTCTGAATTTATGAAAAATAGTAAAAACTGCTACAAATGGATTGTAGCCGTATGGAGTCCACGCAGCTCTGATAAGGTTTCCAGGGAGGGCATCTGTTTGTGAATCTTGAATTTGACTTACAATGTAATTAAAATGAATAGACTATAAAGTTATTTGGAAAGTGGTTTTAAGTTACAAAAATCATAAATTATTGTTATAATTATTATTATAACACATTGATTCTTTAGTTGCTTTAGTGATTTGAAAGCTTTGCGTGCTGTTTGATGGAAATCCAGTTTCTATGTTTCTTTCTCAAATCTTAGGTTATCAAGCTGAGCTGTGGAAAAATGTTTTAAACCCAAGAAAAGAGACCACTGTGTTTTTGGATACTACTGGCAAGAGTCCATTCTGTAGTAAGTTAACATTTTCAACAAGTGAACAAATGATTGCTTTTATATACTAATTTATATTTCCTCCAAAATGTTCTTCCTACCCACTTAAATTCCATCATGTAATTTCAAGGAACTCTGAAATTTATTAGAGTCCAATTCAAATAAGCATGTTGTTTAATTCCATGTATATAGAGATTTTCCTGTTGTCCTTCTATTACTGATTTCTATCATTGATTATATTATTTAGGGTCGTTTGTTTAGAAAACAAATTCTATATAATTTTAATTCTTTTAAATTTTTGAATTTTTTAATAGTCTAGGATATAGTTTATCTGGGTGACTATTTTGCAGGCACTTGAAATAAATGTATATTCTGTTTTTGTTGGGTGCAGTGTTCAATATATGTCAGTAAGATTCTGTTGGTCTCCAATATCATCAACTCATTACGACATCAACTCGAAGTCAAAAAATCTCACCTAATGTCATCAGATAAAAAATTCCAAATCATATCATTTGATTCCAAATCTAAATCACATTTGGATAAAGCTCTAGGTAGAATCCATCCACAGGCACAATTACCTTCATTTGTGAGTCTATGAAACTCAAGAATCAAGTTATCTGTTCCCAAAATACATTGGTGAGACAGGCATAGGATACTAGTCATAGACATTCCTGTTCAAAAGGGGAAAAAATGAAAGGAAATGGAGGCAATAGTCTGAAGCAATTTTATAGTCCAATGAGGCAAATCTCATTTGGTTTCAAGGGTTGGGAATAATTCCCTGTGATTTATTTTCCCTGGAATCTGCTCTGTGGGTTCATGACTCCATGTTCTAGCTTCTTAGAGTCTTTTTTCTTCTTTCTTTCTTCTTTTTTATTTTATTTATTTATTTTTTGTATCAGTGGTAACTTATGCTTATAGCTGAATAGTTTTAACAGTCTGTTCCTTGCCTGAAAAATTTTGGAGGTCCAACAACATTCTTTCATTTTGTACCCTGTCTCCTTCAGTTCAAGCTGGCATTGTTTATGCTACTACAACATTGTCAGAAACCTTGTAGATGTCCATATATGTCAGAGATTCATTCTGTTAAAAGAGACGTACTTCCAAATATCTTTTGTAGATAATCCTGTGTCTATTTTGGCTTTCTGCTGAGATGGCTGAGGGAATCTAAGAACCGCATACTTCATCTTTCCAAAAAGCCTTTTGTGTTACTGACTACTGACTTTTTGATCTTTCTAAGCCAAGGGTTGTCTAGCCATACTCCTGGATTTTTCTCTAGAGCGTGATTTCCTGATGATGACTCTTAGTTTCAGCATCTTTGGCAAACCTGATAAGGATTTTTTAAATCATTCTGTCCACATTTGTTTTTGTGTGACACTTTTATCTCAAGTTACATTTTGCCTCTCCCAGTTTCACCGTAAACACCAATAAGAAACAAGGCCAGATTTATTTACAACTTTTGCTTTCCATATAATTTCAGGACATAATTTTGTTAGGCTTTCTGTGACTATTTTGCAAGTATTCTTTTTTCTACCAGTTTCCAGTAACATGTCCCTTCCTTCTGAGGCCTCACCAGCAAGGTTGTTAAACCATCTGCATTTCCACTAACAATGTGTTCAAGGTAATCTAGGTTGTTTTTTTTTATCATGCTCCTCAAAGTTCTTTTAGCTTCTGTTCATTGCTGATTTCAAAAACCTCTTCCTTATTTTAGGTATTTGTTACAAGAGCTTCCCATTCTTCACATTAAAATATGGATTCATTTTCTGTCACTAACATAACAAATTACCACAAATTTAATGGCTCAAAAAAGCAAAAATCTATTATCTTTCTAGTCCTGTAGAGGTCAGAAGACTGACACAGGTGTCACTGAAAAAATTGGGGTGTCAGCAGGACTGCATTTCAGGAGGCTCTAGGGGAGAACCTGTGTCCTTGAATTTTTGCACTTCTGGTGGTTGGCTGTGTTCCTTGGTTCATGGCCTCTTCTTCCCCAGTGGTGGCTTGAGTCTTCCCTCACACCCACTGCATCTCTGCAACCCTTTTTGCTTCACCATCTCTTTTTAGGATTCTCTTCTGTCTTCCGCTTCTGCTTTTAAGGCTTTGTGATTACAATCCTTGTGACTGCACTGTTCCCACTTGGATTAATCAGATAATCTTCCCATTTCAAGGGCAGCTGGTTAGCAATTTTAATTCCATTTGAGATCATAATTATGCTCTGCCATTTAAGGTAACATATTCACAGGTTCCAGAGATTAGGACGTGGATCTATTTGGGTAGGTCTACCACCATGACAATAAGCACGTAGGACTTTTCACAGTTTCCTGATATCGACATTTTCTGTGAAGTGTGAAAACTTGACTTGCATTTTGGTTTCTTTACATTCTCCACTTTAAAAACTCATTGTCTTGAGTAGCAGATTGCATGATAATTTTGGTCTCAATCATCAAGTATATAAAATTCACAAGGAAAAGGGTAATCTATTGTATGTATGCAGCTGTCTTCCCTTCTCATTTTTACCTCTTTGTTTTTGAGGCATTAAGATGATTTTAATTCGTTTCTGTTTGAAGAAATCCTTTCTTAAAATATTTAAGCGATTGAGTCTGCAAATAAGAAATTCCTTAAGTGTTTCTTTGTCTCAGTGTGCCTTTATTCCTCCTTTATTCTCAAAGGATAGTTTTGCTGGATATGAGGTTCAGAGCTCAGCTCTTTCTTTTGGCCTTTGAAAAAGGTGCCACATAATGTGTGAAAAATGCTAGCCTCCATTATTTCAGATTAAAAAAAAAAAATCCAGGGCACCTGGGTGGCTCAGTGGGTTAAAGTCTCTGCCTTCAGCTCAGGTCATGATCTCAGGGTCCTGGGATCCAGCCCCACATCAGGGTCTCTGCTCAGCGGGGAGCCTGCTTTCCCCTCTCTCTCTGCCTGCCTCTCTGTCTACTTGTGATCTCTGTCTGTCAAATAAATAAATAAAATCTTAAAAAAAAAATCCATTGTGACTCAAATTGGTGTTCTCCTATAGATAATGCATCATTTGTCTTAGGCTGCTTTCAATTTTTTTGTTTTTTTGTTTTCTGACATTTAATTATGATACGACTTGGTAAGATTTGTTCAGGTTTATTGTATTTCAGGTTCGCTCAGCTTCTTGAATCTGCATATTTGTTTTCTTCACCAAATTTAGAAAATTCCTGGCCATTGTTTCTTTGAATATTCTTTGGTGCTGCTTTCTTTTCTCTCTTCCTGACACGATGACATAGATACTGTATCTTTGTTGTGGTCGCACAGCTATCCGAGGCCCCTGTTTTTCCCTCAGTTTCTTTTCTTTCCGTTGCTGCGATTGACTGGGCAGTTGATCTGTGTTCACATTCGCTGATTTCTTTTCTCCATCATCCACCTACCAACAGGCACTTGCAGTGAGTTTTATGTACATTATCGCAGCTTTCATATATGTAAGTTCTACTTTGTTTTCCTTTACAGCTCCCATTTCTTTGCTCACATCTTTCTATTCATTTTTTCAAGAGGCTCTAACTGACTTTGAAGCATTTTGGGGATGGCTTCTTTGAAATCCTTGTCAGATAATCCCAGCATCTGATTCATCTCAATATTGGCATCATTTCATTGTCCCTTCTCACCAAAGTTGTGGTTGTCTTTGTTCTCAGTAAAATGGGCAATTTTCAGTTACATCCTGGACATTTTGTTTATTATGCTGGAATTTGAGTCCTATTTAAATCTTTTGTTTCTAAGCAGGCAGCAACTTTGTTTAGATTTTAGCTTTATGTATTCTGAGGCTGTGGTTTCTTAGATGTATAAAAGTTCAAGATGATTTATGCATAAAATTGCATTTTGACTCCCAATTTTATCTGATTCTATCACAATAACAATTTATCTCATAGAGACTTTGAACCTGTAGTTTTCTTTTCTGTCTTGAATATTATGTTCTATAGTATTTTATTTCACATGTTACTTAACAATCAGTATTTTTTAGGAATGTTATCATTACAACAAATCCTCACCCTATTTGCCAATTTTAGTTTAATACCTTTTTTTTTTTTTTTTAAAGATTTTATTTATTTATTTGACAGACAGAGATCACAAGTAGGCAGAGAGGCAGGCAGAGAGAGAGGAAGGGAAGCAGGCTCCCTGCTGAGCAGAGAGCCCAATGCAGGGCTCTATCCCTGGGATCCTGACCTGAGCGGAAGGCAGAGGCTTCAACCCACTGGGCCACCCAGGCGCCCCAGTTTTCTACCTTTTTTCATGTTATCTTTTCCCTCCACCACTTTTTCCTTCTGAGTCTAACTCCTATCTTACTAAAATACATCCTTAGTGTCTTTTTACTACTGGTCTCTTTTGGTTTGTTTATTTCCTTGAAAATGACCTTATCTTTTCCTTACTCTGGAATGCAAATTTAATTCAAGATAGAAATCTACATTGAGAGTATTTTCACTCATCACTTTGAAGATATTAATTTTCTTTTCAGATAAATTTTCTTCATTTATTGTCAGTGCAATTGTATCTGGCAGATAACCTATAGTTTTCTTCTGGTTGAATTAATTAGTTAATTAATATATTTATTTTTGATTTCTTATTATCATTTTCTAGTCTCAGTGGTCATTTTAAGTCTCTTAAAAATGAAAGAAAGGTATTTGTGCTATTTCAAAATAAAGATTCATGTATTCTTTTAATATAGAAAAAACTCAGTAGTCAGCTCTTCAAAATTCTTTCTTCAGAGCAAGTTGGATTTTTTTTTTTCCCAGAATTTATGTAGCATAGTCTTGGAGCATTTTTAATATAATTTGGAGGGGCTGGGGAGTCTTCACCAAGTGATGAGTGCTAATTTAAATTCCATATTACCAGGGCACCTGGGTGGCTCAGTTGGTTAAGCATGGGACTCTTGATTTCCACTCAGGTCATGATGTCAGGATTCTGAGATCGAGCCCCGTGTCCGGCTCCATGCTCAGGGCAGAGTTTGCTTATCTCTCCCTCTCTCTCTCTCTCTCTCTCTCAAATAAGGAAATAAATAAAATCTTATTAAAAAAATTCCATGTTACCTGGAGTTTTATTTAGTCTTGGTAAAATTTTCCCCCATCTAAGACTCATAGACAACCAGTAGGAAGAATTTTCCAAGTTCCTCTTTGAATGGCAAAGCAGAGAATTAAGGTCTCTGGCTCTGAGCGGGGATTTCATTTCAGCTCCGTCACTTGGCACCGGGTCTCCTGTGCGTGGAAGCTAACACTGCAGCCGTAGCCTCCCTACATCCTGTTCTCAAGTCCTGAAGGTATCCAGAGCTTTAGTCCGTCTTAAGTTTTGCCTTTACTTCCTCTACATTTCTGCTTCCTGATATTTTTCCTACCTTCAGATGAAGCTTGGTTGTGTATTTGATTTAGGGATTGTACACTCTTTATTTCCATGTACTTGTAGCGAGAGGTGGGGTTATTCTGTAACATCTCAACGTGTCATGCTACCAGAAGTTATCTGAGAAAGTCTGAACATCTGGTTTATTGGGTGAGGTGGAACAAAGTATTTTGTCTAAAGCTGAGCAGTCGCTTTAAAGTAAGAAGTGGTCCTCAACTGTCTTGTGTTAGGAATTGTTGAGGTCTGGTGATAAATACACTTCCTTATTGGAGGTAGTACTCAGCATCAGGAATAAAACAAGTTACTACTCTTGCCTGGTTAGTAACAACATTTAACAGCTAGCATGCATGATTTTAGTACATGTATTTTCATGGGAAAATTTCAGAGTCCTTGTTCTTTGTACATTTTTTTCGAAGAAGGTTCACAGTACAGGGACTAGTGTCTACCTCTCTTATGTAAGGTATAATGGAGGTGGACTGTGCATTCTAGTCCATAAGTTACAGTATCACAACAAGATTGGGATAGAACTAGAAGAATGGGTATCACCTTACACCGGATTACAATCCGGTGTGTAGTCCACTTAGCTGTTCTTGGAACTGGGGGATGGGCATCTAAGTAATAATGGCATCTTACTTGACTTATGGGAGGAAAAGTGGATATTGATGTTAAGTGGTAAAAGTGGTAGACTTAGTGAGCACTTAAAAATAACTCTTTGCTGTGAATTTAAATCCTCCCTCTTTCTGGGAGGATTTATTTCCCCTCCAGATGCATCAACATCTTCCCATCATAGAAATGAAAGTATCTTAATCTTGCAAACTCAGCTAATCTTCTAGCTCTTGCTTGAAGGTGGAAGTAGCGGGATCTTGAAGCAGTTCTGGGCTGTAATTTTTAGGTTGGTGTTTCTGGCAGAGCCTTATTCTCTGGCCCTCAGTAATTATTTGAACTACATATTCCCTAATAAATTCTTCTTGTGCTAAACAAACAAACAAACCTCCCAGGGAGTCAGAACTTTCTGTGTAGCTCAGACAATATTGAATATAGGGATAAGTTCAGCATCCTTACTTCTGGAAGATTTACTCTATCAATTTTTAGCTGGGGCATTTTGAAGAAGAACTAGACATATTTAATTTTACAGTCATTCCTAAACAACCAGTGAAACTGGGGGTTGTATTTGTCAAGCAATTTTACCTAAGACTATTCATCAGATAATTAAGGAACATTGTCATGTTTATTTTGGTTGTGCTATTGAAAAAGAAAAAGTTCTTCATTGACCTAAATTCTGATTCTTTTTAGTGCAGACCAGTTAGTATTCTCTAATTATTTGGCCAGCTTTTCACCATACCTATATGACTATCTGGTAGGCTTTTTCATTCCTCATTTTCAAGTCTAGTTAAAAATTGCCAAAAAAAAAATATTACCCATGTACTAAATGAGTGGCTCTCAATATTATGTGCATATATAATATAGTAATACTGGAGGACACTAATGCGTGTTGGTAGCTCTGAGTAATAAGTTCTGTAGTAGCAGAATACTTACGTGCTGTGGGTGTACAGAGAAAGAAGCAAGGGAGCGTCTGAAGGGGAGAGACTGCAGTCCAGGAGTGGAGAGAGAGTGCTTTCAGAGGCATGGAAACAGGAAAGTACCAGAGTTCAGTAACAGCACAAAGACTTAGATTCCTAGAGAAGCTGTTGCCAGCTTGTTCAGAAGGCAGTGAAGTTGTGATTCTTGATTTCCTTCATGATATGAAGGTGTGTGCTACTATTAAAATTATACATACATATATATATATTACATATATACATACATGTGTATCTGCATAGGCACCAAAAATAAGGAAAAAAATAATAAGGTGAATTGCATTCCATATTTTTGTGTTATAGCCTATTATTTTGTTCTCACTATGACTCTTCTGGATGAAACTATGGAGGATGGCTATATTAGATTTAAATTATTAAACCACCTTGGAAAGGTTGAAGAGCCAGAGCTCTATGAGTAAGTATAATTTGGTATTTTTTCTTTGATTAATTAAATGTTTTGTTTTCTTAAGCATCTACTTTGGAATATGATACAAATGGTACAAATTTTCTATCCATTGAGCCTTAAAATGTTCAATATTAAAAGAATCTCAGGTGTGTATTTTAATACATTCATTCTATGGTGGAAGATGCTGAATACGAAGTTGACTAACTTGTTTATGTCATACACACCTAGGAACTACAAACAATAGGGGAAACATTATTTTCCCTCTCATTCTCTCATTCCAGTGTTCTTCTCAAACTACCTTGCCTTCTAATTCTCTCTGGTTTTCAGGCAACACTATGTTCACAGTGGTGTGAATAAATGTCTGGTAACTTCTGTCAGTAGAGTGACCCAGTTTCAGCATTTCTGAGAACCCCTCCCAGCCACAAATCCCACAAATAATAGAAAAGGGTTTTGTTTTTACCTAATCTTCTATTTAACTCTTTGTGTATATATGTATATGTAGGTATATATTCATATTTTTTAAAAAGATTTTATTTATTTATTTGACAGACAGAGATCACAAGTAGACAGAGAGGCGGGCAGAGAGAGAGAAAGGGAAGCAGGCTCCCCACTGAGCAGAGAGCCTGATGTGGGGCTCTGTCCCAGGACCCTGGGATCATGACCTGAGCTGAAAGCAGAGGCTTTAACCCACTGAGCCACCCAGGAGCCCCTATATACATATTTTTAAAGTTATCTAATCATCTCAAAGAATGTTCTCAGCTTGAGTTTGTTGAATGCATATTTGTATATCTAATAATTACTCAAACTAAGAAATTCATTATTTCCTGTTAAACAAAAGAATGATATGAAGGTGTGTGCTACTATTAAAATTGTAGTTTCTAACCTGCTGTGCTAGACTTCTAGAAATCTATTAAATAACCTAACTTTTCAAAAGGCTCACTGGTACCATGTCTAGTGATGAAATAAAAGATACATTTTATTTTGTTGTGCCTGGATTTAGAACAGTTTGGTTTAAGTTTAGACTTATTCCTGATGACATCATTAATATTTCGAGAGGCATAGTTGGCATGTCCAGTGTTTACTGTTGTCATCGTCTTGGTAGTTACAGTACCTGAATTGATGAAATCTGAAGTGTGTTGGGCTTCAGACTTGCATACATCATGATGTCCAAACTTAATCAACCATTAAAGCGAACCAGGGAAAAGTCTCTGCACGCTTATATATTTGCACATTAGCATTGCAAACAGTGGAAGTGATATTTGTAATTTTAACCTTTGTTTAAAATCTAAAATGATACTACAATGTAAAAAGTATCCATAACTCATAATAAATGAAGTTTGTTTTGTACATCAATCTTTAAAACCTTGAAATTCACAAAGAATAGTAAAAGAAGTATATTATGATAAAATATCGAGAACCTGTGTACTAAAGTAACATAAAGACTACTTCATCATGGGATACTAAGGCCTTTCTTGGAAATAATATTCTGAGTTATAAGGAAAATTTTTTAAACATCGAGCTAAACATTTTTAATATTAGATCCTTAAAACTTTAATTTTCTTAAAATGATTAATGGCATTGCACAGATAATTTAGGAGTTGGATAGGACTGGTGATGAGTGAGCATCAATTATTTTTTTTCCCCCTTCAACTTCCCCTCAGTCACCCAAAGAAGAATATGACAGAGAGCGACAGTGAGAGAGGAACACAAGCAGGATTGTGGGAGGGGGAGAAGCAGGCTCCCCATGGAGCAGGGAGCCCGATGCGGGACTTGATCCCAGGACCCTGGGCTCATGACCTGAGCCAAAGGCAGATGCTTAACAACTGAACCACCCAGGCACCCCATGGCCCATTGTTTATTAAGAGAAACTTAAGTTCTTGCCACTTCATTTTGAGCACTGATAGTGTTATAATAATAAATAGTTTATAATAGTTTATTGCTTTAAATCACTTAAAATAGTCCATATATATAAGACATATGTGTATGATCCTTTATTTGTTTTTATGAGACCCATGCTTTCTTGGTTTTTGAATCCACCTTTTCAACACCAACGGACCGTATTCAGGCATTTCACCAAATAATGGGTATTCAAGATAAAATAGTACTATTATTGTTCTCAAGGAAACCACAGAATACTGGAGGACACTAATGCGTGTTGATAACTCTGAGTAATAAGTTCTGTAGTAGCAGAATACTTACGTGCTGTGGGTGTACAGAGAAAGAAGCAAGGGAGCGTCTGAAGGGGAGAGACTGCAGTCCAGGAGTGGAGAGAGAGTGCGTTCAGAGGCATGGAAACAGGAAAGTACCAGAGTTCAGTAACAGCACAAAGACTTAGATTCCTAGAGAAGCTGTTGCCAGCTTGCTCAGAAGGCAGTGAAGTTGTGATTCTTGATTTCCTTTATAAACATCAATGTCTGTGCAGAACACCATGAAATATTGATGCATTTTATTCACATACTTGCCTTAGTGCATTTTTCATGAGGGATATAAAACATGGATGACATACTCATGGTAAATCTGTCCATTTAAGCCTGGCCATAGGCTTTCTTGTTTTTCTATTAATAACGCTTTGCTAATAGCTTTGGTCATGTTTGGGATTTGAACTGTTTCAGAAACCAGGGAAGTCAGAAGCTTTTAAATTACCTTTTGTTTCCCTGTTCAAAATTGAAAGGGACTGTTCACTGTAGAAAATGTGTCAAATAGTAAAAAAGGAGAAGCATATATAATTATATCATTCAGGAGTGTTCACATTTACTATTTGGTCTACGTCTTTGTCTCATCCTCTTCCTCAACCTCCTCATTTCCTTCCTTTTTCTTCTTGTACATACCCCCGTGCATTATTTTTTTTCACTTAGCAAAATAAGGATCTTATCCTGATTTTTATACTAAATGCTACAGTGTAATCATTTTTTTATGTCACTAAAAATTACCCACACATTATAATATGATGCCAAATATATTAATACATCAATGTAGGAATTTAAACAGGAGGTATCAATTTTGGACATTCTAGTTAGAATGATTCCCTCAGAGGATGAGTAATGGAGATACGAGAGTGACACAAGTCCAGAGAGGTGGCTGTTGTAATAATTTCTGTGAGAGATGATGGAGGCCTGGATGAAATCTGTAGAAATTATTTATGTAGTTATTTATTTATTTATTAGGATTTAGAATAGGTGAGTTTTTATGATTAATTAAATTTGTGAAAGTGAAGAAAAGAAACAAGTTTTGAGGCAAACATTTAAGTTATGGTGCCATTTACTGAGCTAGGTCATGGAGAGGTCATGGAGAGGAACCAATTTAATCATTCAATATAATATCTTGAAAGCTTCTATAGGCCAGTAACTACTAGAAATTAGGGATACAGTTCTGGACAGATTAGAGTGCTGTCTTTACATAATTTCTGTCCATTGTAGCTAATAGACTTTACAAATACATAATACAAGTAAAATGATGATGTTCATCATTCCTCTATTCAAGTAATTTTTAATGTTTATCTCCATTGAGCTAGGGACTGTGCAAAGCACTGAGGATACTGTGATGAGAAAAATAGACATGGTCCTACCCTCATTAAAGTTACAGCTTAATGAAGGATATAACAGTAATCAAAAATAAATAAAAATGTAGAAACAAAATATGAAGAATGTCTTGAAGCAAATTATAGTGTGTATGGAAACATGAAATAGGGGATAGTGAGGTCACTAAAAGTTTCTCTAAGGACATGTCATATTAGTTGAGACCTAAATGATGAGCAGGAATTTGTATGTTTTGCTATATTCCAGGCAGAAGGGTCAACAAATGCATAGATCCTGAAGTAGGAGGGAACATAGCCCATTTTGAGAACTGAAGAAATTTTATAATGTCTTAGAATGGAGGCAGGGAAAGCAAGAGAGATGTGAGAGAGTTAGAAAACCCCTCAATTTTATAAGAACTAGAACTTACAAGGCATTTCTAGGATTCTATTTTCTTCCCTGGGAAAATGAAAACCACTGAAGAGTTTTAGTTGGGGCAGTCTGGTTGCAGCTGGGAATGGATCTTTATTTTGAAAAAACAATTCGATCACAGTGGGTTGATGAGGGAAAAGAGAGGTTGTTGTTGCAAGAATATAGGCAAGGAACAGTGGTATCCTGCGTGCTTGCAGTGGAGATGGAAACTGAGGATGGATTCAAAGCAGACTCAGGATATTTCATAGGTATAATCAGTAGGACTTTATGATAGATGGGAAGTAAGGGTTGAAAGAGGGGATATCAAGGGTGAATCTTCATTGTCTGGCTTGGGTAATTGGTGGTGACACCATTTAAGATGATAAAGAAATTTGTAAGCTGACGAGTTGGTTTATTTTTTTTTTCTTAGATTTATTTATTTATGAGAGAGAGAGGGAAAGCACAAGCAGGGAGAGCAGCAGCGGGAGGGAGAAGCAGGCTCCCCACTGAGCAGGGAGCCCAATGTGGGACTCCATCCCAGGACCCTGGGATTGTGACCTGAGACAAAGGCAGACATTTAATTGACTGAGCCACCAAGGCATCCCAAAGCTGTCTGGTTTTGTTTTGTTTTGTTTCTTGGTGGGGAGGGTTGTTGGGGAAGATATCATTTAGATTTGAACCTACTGAGCTGCAGATAACCTTGAGATATCCAAGTAGACATGGTGAATAACAGTAGATGTGTATGTCTGGATCTCAGCAGACAGAGTTCAGCTAGAGGCAGAGATCTGGTGGTCCTGAGAAAACAGTTGGTATTTGAAATCATTAAAGTGGGTGTGAAATTGTAGGGAAAGTTAGCACATTCCCATCTAGACGCGCTGACATGGAAGTATCCCTGAGAAATCCAGATAAGGTCTTGGATAGAAATTAGAGGATCATTGATGTTCTATTCCGTGAAAGAGGAGGTAATAACAGTGCCTGCAGGGAGCAGAGATGGGCTTTGAGGAGTGTGATGACAACCATTTTTTTGGGGCCTAGTTGTTTTGAAGAATCAAGAGGAGGAAAAGGTGGGGATAAACATAAGATGGCCCAAGAACAGGACACGTTCTTCATGTGTTCTACATGTGCTTGTTGCCTTTGTTCAACAATCATTGTTGCCTTAAAGGAGGAAATTAATACAGCAGTTTTGTTTTTTTTTTTTAAGATTTATTTATTTGAGAGAGAGAGAGAGGGACAGAATGTGAGCAGGGGGAGGGGCAAAAGGAGAAGGAGAGGAGAGAATCTCGGCAGACTCCATGCTGAGTATGGAGCTCCACATAGGGCTTGATCCTGTGACCCTGAGATCACAACCTGAACCGAAATCAAGAGTGAGAGGCATAACTGACTGAACCACCAGGTGTCCCAGTACAATAGGTTTTTCTTTTTTAATTTCTTTCTCTCCTCTTCCTTTTTCTTCTCTTCTGTCTTCTTCCCTTGCTTCCCCCTCCTCTCGCTTCCCTCCTTTTCTTTCCTCCTCCTCTTACTTCTGCTTCTCCTCCTCCATTTCCTTCTTCTTTGGAGTCTCTTTGTAGTTAAGCAGATCCATCCTGATCTAACTGACTCCAGGCAATGCTCCTGGCACACAAAGATGAGCAATTTGAGTAGAGTGTTGAAGAACAATGACATGACTGTGTTTGCATTCTAGCTTTGCAGTCACTAGCTTAGGAAAGGCTCTTGTATGCTCTGATACTCAGTTTTCTCATCTGTTACAGCAATACTAATAGTACCTAATAAAGAGAGTTGTTAAGATAAGGTCAAGTATGTCAAACTTTATTACAGTTCTGGGTGCACTGTAAATGCTCAGAAAAATATACTTATTTAATTCTACCTTTATTTTTTTCCTTTTGAATATGAGGCTTTTATAATTATTCCTTTAATTCACAAATACTTGGTAAAATGGCACAGAAGAGTGAAAAATTATTATTTGAGCATCCAGCCCACTCAGGGAACTATAGTTCCTGAGTTGTTGAGGTGTCTAAAAAAAGAAGCATAAGGGAACTTCTTTAATCTTAAATGTACAATCTAGACACCAAATCAGAAAGATAAGATGTCCCATTGTTTTCTCAGAAAGTATCCCCAAATAATTTTGTATGGAGGTGTGTATATTTTTATTTTATTTTGTTTTAACTTATTTTAAATTAGTTTTTTAAATGTTTATTTTATTTAAATTCAGTTAATTAATTAAATTAATTAATCAGTGTAAAACTAGTTTCAGAGGTAGAGTTCAGTGATTCATTAGTTGCATATAACACCCGCTGCTCATTACATCATGTGCCCTCCTTAATGCCCATCACCCAATTACCCCATCCTCCTACCACCCACCCTGAGCAACCCTCAGTTTGTTTCCAGTAGTTAAGAGTCTCAATGGTTTATCTCCCTCCATGTCTTATTTTATTTCCCCCTTCCTTTCCCCTATGATCCTTTGTTTTGTTTCTTAAATTCCATATATGAGTGAGATCATATGATAATTGTCTTTCTGTGATAGACTTATTTCACTTAGCATAGTACCCTCTAGTTCTGTGTCATTGCAAAAGGTCAGATTTAATTTTTTTTTAATGGCTGAGTAATCTGTTTTTTGTATGTGTGTGTATGCACACGCACACATATATCAGATCACATCTTTATCCATTCATCTGTTGATGGACATCTGGGCTTTTTCCATAGTTTGGCTATTGTGGACATTGCTGCTATAAACATTGGCGAGCAGGTGCCCCTTCAGATCACTATGTTTTATCTTTTGGGTAAATACCTAGTAGTGCAGTTGCTGGGTCGTATTTTAAATTATTTTATCAAATACTTTAACAAATGCTGTTTGGCCTTTTTCCTTTAAGTTATTCTTTCTATCCTGCATTGTTAACATGACATTGACTTTAGAGTTAAATTATATTTTATTGATATGTTGAACATATTAAATTTTCTCTTTAGGGAGACCACATCATTTAATGATCTCCAAGAAGTCAAGATTCTTGCTCAATTTGTAAATGATGTTGTAAATATTTCAAGCATGAGTTTGACATATTCTCAGAACACAAATTTGCAATGTCTCCCAGATGGTTACAACATCCAGCGTATCATGTTACAATCACTTACACATCCAGAAAGGTAAGAAAGCTAAATTTTGATTTCTTTGTATAATCTTTTTTTTTTTTTAAAGATTTTATTTATTTGACACAGAAAGAGAGATCACAAGTAGGCAGAGAGGCAGGCAGAGAGAGAAGGAAGCAGGCTCCCTGCTGAGCAGAGAGCCCAATGCGGGGCTCGATCCTAGGACCCTGAGATCATGACCTGAGCCCAAGGCAGAGACTTTAACCCACTGAGCCACCCAGGCGCCCCTCATTGTATAATCTTTTAAGCTTGAAAATATTGGTATGCTAAGAAATGTTTTAAAAGTTTATATATTCAAATATCTGTTTATTGTGTATTTCAGGTTATATTTCACATAAATATTAGAATATCTAAAAGGTGCAAAATGCACTTTTTTAAAAGTGAAAATTAGTTTGAATGAAACTTAGTTTGGAATCACATTACCTAAGCCAAGAAAAAACACAATCATTGCACTAGACACAATAAAAATGAAAAAAAAATGAGACAGATGTCTTCCTCAGAAGTTGATCAATAATTTCTTATGCATACATATATATTTACAGAGTGGCTGAGGTTCCTTTTATACAATTTTTGCATGGGGCTCAATGGCTAAAAACTGTATAAGGAGGCATATGTCATAGAAGATAGAAGTCATCATGACTTTCAATGATTTTTTTTCTTTCTCTTAAATTTATTTTTATTTGGGAAGAGAAAAATAAGTCTATTTTCATCTATTGTATCTAAGATTCTATATATCACTGGAAATTCAACCCTAAGAGTATATTGGCAGAAGTGAAGCTCTAGCATAAACGATAACAGCATGAGGAAAATCTGACTCTGTACCTTAATTTTATGATCAGATGTCTGGGCTTGTCTGTTACATCACAGATATCTCCATTCCACATCATGACTTGATTTTCTTTCTTTTTTTTTTTTTTTAATATATATATTTTTTAATTTATTTATTTGTCAGAGAGAGAGGGAGAGAGAGCGAGCGAGCACAGGCAGACAGAGTGGCAGGCAGAGGGAGTGGCAGGCAGAGGGAGAAGCAGGCTCCCTGCTGAGCAAGGAGCCCTATGTGGGACTCGATCCCAGGACGCTGGGATCATGACCTGAGCCCAAGGCAGCCACTTAACCAACTGAGCCACCCAGGCATCCTTTGATTTTCTTTTTTTTGAAGATGATAGAATCCAGCAGTATTTATATGTCTGTTTAATATGCTTTTCTTAGTTCCGCGTTCTCATAACTGAAGAGGTTTTCCTACTATCCTTGTCCCCACGATATTGATGTATCATTTCTGAACTGCTGATCCTGAACCGCTTTTGGAAGAGCTAGGCTATCACATTTACAGCAGC
This sequence comes from Mellivora capensis, assembly GCA_004024625.1. Taxonomy (NCBI): domain Eukaryota; kingdom Metazoa; phylum Chordata; class Mammalia; order Carnivora; family Mustelidae; genus Mellivora; species Mellivora capensis. The sequence goes on from PISX010007726.1 coordinate 27,088, forward strand.
GATCCACCTTTTGAAGTTCAAGGTGCCAATCAGTGGATCAAGTTTAAGTCCATCAGTTAAGGGGAGAGCGCACGTGATGGATGGTTACACCTTCAGGGGGCTCTTGGGCTCCATCTGTAAGGGACTCTGTTCTCAACTTTGTTAAGGCAGAAAACCCCGTAAGAAGAACGTAGGTTAAGATAGTAAGTGCATGTGTTTTGTACAGTGTTGCATTAAAAGATGTTACTGCACACTTAAGTACTTAGTGTGAATGTTATATAAGGTTATTTAAAAAAAAAATTGGTGTTCACTATGGCAGAATTCATATCCCCACACAAACACCTCTGGGAAAGCACTAAGAACCACTAAGGCCTCTTTTTTTTTTTTTTTAAGATTTTATTTATTCATTTGACAGAGATCACAAGTAGACAGAGAGAGGAGGAAGCAGGCTTCCCGCTGTGCAGAGAGCCTGGGGCTCGATCCCAGGACCCTGGGATCATGACCTGAGCCGAAGGCAGAGGCTTTAATCCACTGAACCACTCAGGCGCCCCCACTAAGACCTCTTTAATGAGTTGACCATCTGTCTATTTGGATATGTGACATGTGATTTGTTCCAATCACGAGAGTCAACTGAGAGCCAATAGCCACGGGTTTGCGGATTGCTAGAAATCGCTGTTTTTTGGTTCACCGCAGAACTTCCTTTTTATTTCTCTTTATGTTTCTGTATTTATATATTTGATTCCTTAATTACCTTTCTATGAATGTTGCCCATACTAAATAAGAATTTTTGGAGAATAAAATTAATAAATGATAAGAATATGCATTTAGATGAGATCTCTATCAAAAGAGGAGAATTGGGTGGGGGGCGCCTGGGTGGCGCAGTCGCTAAGTGCCATGTGTTTGGCTCAGGTCATGATCCCAGGGTCCTGGAATTGAGCCCTACATCGGGCTCCCTGCTCAGCAGGGAGCCTCCTTCTCCCTCTCCCTCTCCCTCTGCTCCTGCTAATGTTCTCTCTCTCTCACTCACTCTCTCAAGTAAATAAATAAAATCTTTTTTTTAATTTTTTTTATTTTTTATAAACATGTAATGTATTTTTATCCCCGGGGTACAGGTCTGTGAATCGCCAGGTTTACACACTTCACAGCACTAACCATAGCACATACCCTCCCCAATGTAAATAAATAAAATCTTAAAAAAGAAGAAGAAGATAATGGCTCCTGGCTTAGCTGCATTCAAAGGACCAAGTGCATTTCTGGGCTAGCTCTTGGCTTTGCCATTCACATTGCTTTATCCTCAGTCTTTATAATACCAACTTGGCTGCTGCTTGATTCCAAATTCAAATTCCATGAGGATGGGTGGGAAAAGAGTTTTTATAGTCTCTTTGCACATCACTGACTTTGACTGGGCAAGTACATACCTTTGAACCTCATACCATGGTCAGGGAAGTAGATTCTTCTGATTGGCCAGGGAAATAAGTCCTTTGATTTATGCTTACTCGTGTTAAGATGGGATCAAATTCAGTCAGAGTTTATACACTGAGAGTAGGATGAGGAATGTTAAAAGTAGTATTACCAGAGAAGATAATATGACCTCTGAGGTGAAAAAAATAACAGGACACTACAGAAAGACTGAAAATATTTTGGGAAGCCTGGGTGGCTCAGTTGGTTGGACGACTGCCTTCGGCTCAGGTCATGATCCCGGAGACCCGGGATCGAGTCCCGCATCGGGCTCCCAGCTCCATGGGGAGTCTGCTTCTCCCTCTGACCTTCTCCTAGCTCATGCTCTCTCACTGCCTCTCTCTCAAATAAATAAATAAAATCAAAAAAAAAAAAAGAAAGACTGAAAATATTTTGATAAAACAGGCAAAACATTAATTAAAAGTGGATTGGCTTGTAATTTATCTTACTGTAGTTATATATTGATTTAACAACAACAACAACAAAAAACTCAGTATAATTTTGATTGGCTGATGCAGTTAACCTGTGAATGAAAGCAGTAAATGAATAGGTAAGCTGGGTCACTCAAATTCAGATATTTCAAGATCTGAATACTTCAAACGATTTTGGGGTAAGTTAGGTTTTTGAAGTGGTTATATTTATTGTTCTGGATAGCCATAATGTAATATTTTGCCTGATAAGACAACTTGAGATTGAACAATGTAGTAACTCCTCAAATAATTTACTCCAATATATCATGGAGGGTTGATGTGTAACTTTAGACACGTTGTCCTTTTTCAAATTAGTTAAATATTTGAATCAATGATTTTATAGCTTTGTCCTGAATGCCTTAATTACTTCCTATTAACTTCCCTAGTTATTTAGTGTTGCATTTAGTTGAATAGTTTCAACACTTAGTAAGCCGTTTTCAAGATGAATAATACTGGTTAAGTGTGTTAAGATTTACCACATCCCAGACACTGCTTTTGCAACCTTTGAAACACCTCTCTGAGCTAAGTATTTTCTTCTTTTTATTAGTGAGGGAACAGAAACTGAGAGGCTTCCTATAACATGTCTAAGGTTGCTCAGCTGAGAAGTGCCTTTGCAGTGATTTGAAGCCAGATTTTTCTTGGTTTTTGATGTTGTTGTTTTCTTTTCTTCTAGTTGCTGTTATTTTGATAGGAATAAACATTTTTTCCACTAATTAATATAGTGATTTATTCCCATCGTGGAGTATTTGGAAAATTTAATTCAAATGTAAATGCTACAAGCAGGAGCTATCACTGTTAATATTTTGTCAGGCTTACTTATCATCACACATGTGACAAGTGAATCATGAATCTAATTATTTGCATTAAATGACAAGCCAGTGGAGAAGGGTTCCATGTGAATAGCAGTTGAACATGGGTCAGTCGGTCCTGAGAGATGGGCGAGCGCCGTTCCGAAGGGACGGGCGATAGCCTCTGTTGCCCTCAGCCCCAAAAAATAGAAATGGAAGGAAAACTTCCAAACTCATTTTATGAGGCCAGCATCACCTTGATCCCAAAACCAGACAAGGATCCCATCAAAAAGGAGAATTACAGACCAATATCCTTGATGAACAGAGATGCAAAAATTCTCACCAAAATACTAGCCAATAGGATTCAACAGTACATTAGAAGGATTATTCACCACGACCAAGTAGGATTTATTCCAAGGCTGCAAGGTTGGCTCAACATCTGCAAACCAATCAATGTGATACAACACGTTAATAAAAGAAAGAACAAGAACCATATGATACTCTTAATAGATGCCGAAAAAGCATCTGACAAAGTACAGCATCCCTTCCTGATCAAAACTCTTCAAAGTGTAGGGATAGAGGGCACATACCTCAATATTACCAAAGCCATCTATGAAAAACCCACCGCAAATATCATTCTCAATGGAGAAAAACTGAAAGCTTTTCCGCTAAGGTCAGGAACGCGGCAGGGATGTCCATTATCACCACTGCTATTCAACATAGTACTAGAAGTCCTGGCCTCAGCAATCAGACAACAAAAAGAAATTAAAGCATCCAAATCAGCAAAGAAGAAGTCAAACTCTCACTCTTTGCAGATGATATGATACTCTATGTGGAAAACCCAAAAGACTCCACGCCAAAACTGCTAGAACTTGTACAGGAATTTAGTAAAGTGTCAGGATATAAAATCAATGCACAGAAATCAGCTGCATTTCTCTACACCAACAACAAGACAGAAGAAAGAGAAATTAAGGAGTTAGTCCCATTTACAATTGCACCCAAAACTATAAGATACCTAGGAATAAACCTAACCAAAGAGGCTAAGAATCTATACTCAGAAAAAATTAATGGCAGCCATTATAGTCCATCTTTTGTGGGATATTCAAATTAGTCTTTCCTTTATTGTTAGGCATTTTGGTGCTTTTTCTTCCCCCCAATGCTTGCTTATCATGAATATCGACTCTCGATGCACAGAAAACTACCTGCACGATAAACAGTTTCCTTATTCTATATTTATAGAAGGAACGTCAAGGAGGAGGAATATTTTCAAATCTTCCACCCCAGCATTCAATGTTCACACTTTGGTATAGGTTGGTCGTGAGTCTACAGACACTGGTTGCTTTCTCCTTTTTAAGTCCCTTATTACAAGGGGAAAGGAAAGGGGGAAAAGGCAGACAGATGTGTCCGCTATTTTATGTAACTCCCTGTCTTCTTAATCATTTTTGCATAGACAGCTATTGTACACAATTTACTCATTGGTTCATAGGTTAAAAAAATAGGGTAAAGTAATTGGAATATGCTATAGAGGAAAAAATAAGCATGCATGTAATTTCAATTTTTATGTAAAATCTTAACAGTGGGTAAGCAATGAAAATTTACTAAATTTATAAAATTTAGAAGCAGTTGTTTCTACTCATGGTGGGGGGTGGGGAGCCAAAAATATATTTTGTGGGTGGTTAGAAAACTCAACATTCCCTGCTGGTTGGGGATGCTAACAGATGCTTGGATGAAATGTATGCTTTAAGTTTAATTACGTAGATAATTACCGTAACCATTTAGCTGCTTTTCCTATTTAGATCTGTCTGCACAGATAATGTGCAATTAATGAGAATTAGAGCTGCCAAATTATTGGGAATGTGAGTTTTAAAAATGTGATGCCTTATGGTCCAGATAAGCTGTATATGCAGTCAACCAGTAATGATCTCTGTATAATAAATTCTGATGCCACAGCAAAATTCCCCTTTAGGGCATTTCCAGTAGAGCAGGGCCTTTGAACTTAGGAACTGAGAGGAATATATATTCACAGTGCAGGAGACCTGGGATGACTTCCTGAGAGAAGCTGGACTAAAGCTACTTTTTGAAACTTGAGTGAACGGTAAAATGTACTCTTTTGGTATATGGTTCTATGAGTTTGGATACATTCATGGAGTCATGTAATGACCATCACATTCAAGATACAGGACATTTCCATCAATGACAAAAACTGTCTTGGGCTAACCCCCTTCCTTTTTTTTTTTTTTTTTAAAGATTTTATTTATTTGACACACAGAGAAATCACAAGTAGACAGAGAGGCGGTAGGGGTGGGGAACAGGCTCCCCGCGGAGCAGAGAGCCCCATGCAGGACTTGATCCCAGGACTCTGAGATCATGACCTGAGCCCAAGGCAGAGGCTGCAAGCACTGTCTCTAGTTTTGCCTTTTCCAGAACATTATGTAAAAAGGAATCAGGATAGCATGTGCCCTTTCGAGTGTGGCTTTTTCCACTTAGCTTCGTACATTCAAACTTTATGCATTTTGTTGCTAATACCGATGGAATGCTATTGATGAATAGTATTCCATTGTATGTCTATACCAAAGTTCGTTTATCCACTCACCAGTTTGAAGACATATGGTTTGTTCACAGTTTTTGATAGCTATCTGTGGATAAAGCCAACATAAATATTTGCATGTAGGTTTTCATGTGAACATAAGTTTTCATTTCTCTTGGATAAATACCTAGAAGTGAAATAGCTGGGTCATACTGTAAGTGTATGTGTAACTTCAGAGGAAACTGCCAGACTGTTTTCCAAAGCGACTGTACATTTTGCATTCCCACTGGCACTTAGCAGAGTTCCATTGCTTTTCACGTCATCAAAGACTGCACCTTCCCCAATGTGTTTGTTGTTTGGTTTTTATTTTCCCCAAACTAATAGGTGTGTAGACATTGTGCTTTTCTTTTTATTTTTTTTCTTTTATTTCTTTTGTTTATTTTTTAAAGATTTTTATTTATTTATCTGACAGAGATCACAAATAGGCAGAGTACCAGGCAGAGGGAGAGGGAGAAGCAGGCTCTCAATTGAGCAGGGAGCCTGACGCGGGGCTCAATCCCAGGACCTTGGGATCATGACCTGAGCCGAGGGCAGTCGCTTAACCATCTGAGCCACCCAGGTGCCCTTAAGTAACTTTTAAAAACAGTATTATAAGCTTGGCTGTGGTGATATATTGTACAAAATCCCTGAGGAGTTTTTTCAAATAGGTTTATGTATATCTTATTATTTGGAATAATTCATGGATTAAATTAAAATAAATGAATTATGTTTGAATTTTGGAGTGTTTTGTTATGGGTTTCTTTTATTATTTTAGATACTTTATCAAAGTAATGTATTCATTTCACTGGTTTGTGTAAGTGAATCATTAGAAATGCAATATTCTGTGCCCTTTTGAAATTTAAAAAAAATATTTGCATGGTAGTTGAACATGAAAACACAAGTTTTCTTCTAAATTATACTTTTTAAAAATTTTTATGGGTTGTTGAGAAGGAACTATAGAATAACATAACATAGAATTAATGATGTCAAACTTAGAACCATGGCCGAGGAAGTAGTTAGGCTTTTCTCGATGTAAAGATCAAGAAAATTAATTTTTCTCACACATTTTGGTGAAAGTGAACTTTGGGTAGGCATTGTAAACCCACCTAAACACTCTTGTAATGCTTATAAAGACTTTGTAAAATATGGAATATTTAATTCAAAAATATGCATTTATTATATTACTGATTGAACATCTCTTAATGGAAATGGGGTTGTGAGCTTTTCTTGTGGAAAAAAAATAAGATCATACTCACTTTGATGTTATATTGTAAATATGTGAATACAATGATTAAGGCTGAGGTAATTTACCTATTAAGAAGTCTAATGACACACTTGTCCTACTGTGACAACCGAAAAATGAGACAGATCAGGGAGATCCAGAACACTGAAGGCACATTCAGTGGTTAAGGAATATAGCAGGGTAGACAAAGAATTGACATAAGTATATATACATTTGTTTGGAAAAGTGGTGAAGTCATTCCCATACTTAATTCTTAATAAAGAAGGAAGGTTGATGATCTTTGATAACATAACAAAAAGCTACTTTTGCTGACACCTAAAACTCTTACAAGATTGAAGTATTACCATTTTACACTTACTGTTACAGTATTAAAATTCAGACTTCAAGATGCCTTATTCTTTTTTTATTAACTTTTTTTACTCCTTTTTTATTTTTATTTTTTTATTATTTTTTAACTAACATATAAGATGCCTTTATTATTTCAAATGGAAGATACTGTAGTATTCTGTATCAGTGATTATAATAAAAAATGAATGTCTATATTTTATTACTTTAAACAAATTAGCAAATGTAGAGAATTGAGTTATTTAAATATTGAATAACTTAACTTAAAAATGCTGTTGAATATTTAAAAAATTTGTCTGATGATGTCCTAACCAAGCTAGAAGGAGCCTGGGAACAACGTACATCTTGAACTAGAGCAATGCATTTGTCAAGTAGAGGGGAGCCGTCAGCACTCATAAAGCTGAATTGCCCCTTTTCCTTGACTAAGTTGCTGTTGCGCTCATAGGAAATTTCCATTTATTTCAACCATTTTTTTTTCTTTAGCTCCTTTCCTGAATTTTAACCAATCTTCCTTATCCTACTTGATTACCTTTTTAAGGATTTTAAGAAGGTTTTTAAGATTCTTTGAAAGACATTAATAGGAAGATAAAAACTAGACAAGATACTTGATTCATCATAGTGACTTGACTTTTCAGAAGTCTTCAAATGCTAAATACATAATCTCTCCAAGATATAGAGTTCTGTACTGATTATCATCTCCACTTCAGTAGGTGGAAAAGAGGACTGATTAGATTATTAGAAAATCTGTGTATGCAATTAAGCCCCATTCTTTAATGGTGCCTGTTGTGATAGAAAAAATGGCCGAGCCACTAAGTGTTGAGTTCAGGCTTCAGCTATTTCAGTATCCAACAATGTCTTCCATGTAAAGTAAATATCTCAATGACGCATCAAGGAGAGGAGAAATTGAAACACAGAGAGTTTTTTCGTTCTCCTAAATATCGTGTCTACTTCATCCCTGTATAGCCAAATGAGATGGAATGGAAACAAGGCCATAGGTTTGTCCCTGCATTTGGAAAACTAATCAATCGCAGGTATTGAATATCCTACTGTTTATGAGGAAAAAATATAAACGTTGCCACTTTTTACTACTAATAATTTTTTTCTTTCTCTTTTTCTCTTTCCATAGACCACCACTTTGCAAGTACAATTTTGTACTTGATGAAAATGTGGAAGTATCTCTCAATCTACGCACATGCACATCAAAGGAAATATAAAATGCTTTTTTCCGTCAAATATAAAAACTTGTTTGTGAATTAAAGAACTTGTAAATGGGATCAGTGCATTCTTTTAGATCAATCTGGGATTCAGATATTTCTACTTCCTGAAAAAATTTTTAAAATAAAAAAATACAGAAAACTATTAAAGTGCATATAATAAAACATTCTGAATATATATATTTTTTAAAAGATTTTATCTATTTTATTTTAGAGAGGTTTAGCACAAGCAGGAGGAGAGGCAAGGGAGGGGCAAGTCGACTGTACTGAGTGCAGAGCCCGGGCTTGATCCCATAACCCTGAGCCATGATCTGAGCCAAAATCAAGAGTCAGATGATCAACCAGCTAAGCCACTCAGGTGCCTCACATTCTGAATGTATTCCAAGAGCTGTTTGTTGCTGTTTACCTCAAATGTTTGTCATTGAGTATTTCCCGTAATTACTTATTATTAACAGATACTATGTTTTTAGAAAAAAAGAGAAACGTGTTGCTTTGGTACTGTCTAAATAGTATCATTCTCTACATCTCAGACTGCAGTAGTAAAATAAGTGAATATATATATATGTATATATATACATATATATATATTTATTTATTTAAAAGTTTTTTTTATTTATTTGAGAGAGAAAGCAAGGGAGAGCATGAGAGGGGAGAAGGTCAGAGGGAGAAGCAGATTCTCCGTGGAGCTGGGAGCTGATGCAGGACTGGATCCAGGGACTCCAGGATTATGACCTGAGCAGAAGGCAGTCGCTTAACCAGCTGAGCCACCCAGGCACCGTATGCTTTTAATTGTAAATTTGTCACTTGGAGAAGTCACTTGGATTAATGTAAATCTTGTGAACATAAATATAACTTCTGTTTATTGCTCCATTTGATCTATTTGGCTTAAGGTCAGATCTTGGGTCCACTTACTGGTGTTGTAAACTTGAGTAGCTAAACTTACCTCACCATGTCTCAGTCAATCTAAGAATTTTTGTGAAGATTGAGTCAATACTTTGACTAGTGTCTACCTGTAATGCTAATAATAAAAATACTGATAGCTAACACATACATCACTCTTTCTACACAGTTTATTAACATATACATATATATATATATATATATCAATTCATTTAATCCTCAAAAGACCCTATGAGGTTGGCCTTGCTACTTCCACTGATGAAGAAATTGAAGGATTCCAGGGTCTCAGCTCTCTCTCACCTGAGTCTGAATACTCCCAAGGTTTGTTTCATGTATGTTTCTAAAGCAGTCTGTCCATTACAGTCACAGTCTCTCTGCTTTTGACTTCCTGCCATATTAGTTTGCAGGGCTTGCATAACAAAATACCACTAAAAGTGTGACTTAAACAACATAAATTTATTTTCTCGTAGTTCTGGAGGCCTTAAGTCTAAGATCAAGGTGTCAGTAGGCTTGATTTCTTCTACGGCCTTTCTCCTTGACTTGCAGAGGCTACCTTCTTGCATCTTTTGTCTGTGTATGGTGTCTCTTTCATGTGTCTTTCCTTTTCCTATGAAATCACCAGTCAGATTGGGTGAGAGCCCACCCTAATGGGCTCAATTTTAATTTAGTCACTCCTTTAAAGATCCCCATCTCCAATTATAGTCACATTCTGAGGTACTGGGGGTTAGGGCTTCAGTATATGAATTGGTGGGGAGGGCACAGTTCAGTCTATAATATCTGCCATGACTCATTAGCTCCACAAGGATGACTTTAGCCTCATAAGTCTTTTGATGGCTAGTTGGGGCCATTGTGTGAAGACCCTTGGAGTATTAGATGTGTGTTCCAGACAGAAATAAGTAGAAGTTTCCTCAATTTTTTGTCTAGGGATCCTATCAGTGCAGCCTGTACCCCAGACTGTCCTACAGTCCTTGAACACAGCTCCTTCAGTTTCTGTTTTAGCCCTTCACTCCATAAACCTCGGACTCAAGTCTACAGAGACCCCGGCTCTCTACTCTGTCAGGTAAGCATTTGCTCACAGACTTCCCACATTCTTAAACAAAACCAAAAACCCTCATGCAATTTCACTTTTCTAATCCCCTCCAATTATTTTTCCAGATAGCCCCAGCAACTTTTGAGTCTCATTTTGTGATATTAATGACATTTAAAATTAAATAAAATGCACTATAGATACATTATGAGGAGGAGAAATTCTGTTCCAGTGTTCCTGGTTGCTTAGGGTCTCTAGGTAATAGAGAGACTTACAGCATATTAATGGGTCCTGCAACCCTCATAATAAAACTTCCTTGCCATAAGATCTTCCAAGGATAACTTGAAGACATAAACTTGCAAAATATTTAGAAGTTTCCATATTGCAATAACTTCTCGAGAATCCTAATTCTTCCCATTTTTTTTTGAGATAAAGGAAGAAGGCTTTGACTCCTCTAACCTCAAGTTCATAGTCTTCAAACAATATTTTAATCATATTTTTTTAACTTGTGGAAATCACAGATCAAAAACAAAAGGGGAAAAATGCACTTTTTTGGAGGATCATAATGAGGCACAGGTTTCAACAACAATTATCTGAGACAACAAAGGGTACACACAGATTATTATGCACAAAATATGTTATGCCAGGCTGCTTTAAAGACATACTGTTCTGGAACAGATAGGAAAGGAAGCAGGGAGATGAGATGTTTAGATTCTTTATCTTTCAGAATGCCTACTCGGTATGCATCACAGAATCAGGTATAACTTTGTCTTTCAAAGTCCTCTCAACAACATAGTTTTATTATTTTTAGGCTAGTTTTAGGATTTTTCTAATTAAATATTGTATTACTGTTTTACTGATTTGCCTGTTTTGTGTTTCCATGGCATAATAAGCTTTATATTTAAAAAAATAAATCACCAATAAACCAACATGTTATACCTTGGTTCCCACAATAGTTGACTGAAATGACAAGGAAGTATAATCCTAGATTTTGTTTAATAAACTATACACTTAAAAAAACCCAAATTGCATCATTTATAAGCTGTAAAACCATTCTGATGTACTGGATAATTGTTTAAATTGTGTGTATGTGTGGCCAAAATAGACAAGGTGCAATTATAGGAATACTTTTAATTAGTTACATTCATAAAATTGTTGTTGTGGGTCATAACATTTTTTTTTATTTTTTAAAAATTACTTTTATTAACATATAATGTGTTATTTGCCCCAGGGATACAAGTCTATGAATCATCAGTCTTTTTTTTTTTATTTTTTTTAAATTTATTTATTTGTCAGAGAGAGAGGGAGAGTGAGCGAGTGAGCACAGGCAGACAGAGTGGCAGGCAGAGGCAGAGGGAGAAGCAGGCTCACTGCCGAGCAAGGAGCCCGATGTGGGACTCGATCCCAGGACGCTGGGATCATGACCTGAGCCGAAGGCAGCTTCTTAACCAACTGAGCCACCCAGGTGTCCCTGAATCATCAGTCTTATACATTTCATAGCACTCACCATAGCATATACCCTCCCCAATGTCCATTACCCAGCAGCCCTCTCCCTATCCCCCACCCCCCAGCAACACTCAGTTTGTTTTGTGAGATTAAGAATCTCTCAATGGTTTGTATCCCTCCCGATACCAACTTGTTTAATTTTTTCCTTCCCTACCCCCACAATCCCCCACCCTGCCTCTCAAATACCCCATATCAGAGAGATCATATTATAATTGTCTTTCTCTAATTAACTTACTTTGCTCAGCATAATACCCTCTAGTTCCATCCACATCATTGCAAATGGCAAGATTTCATTTCTTTTGATGGCTGCATAGTATTCCATTGTATGTGTGTATATATATACCACATCTTCTTTATCCATTCATCTGTTGATGGACATCTAGGTTCTTTCAATAGTTTGGCTATTGTGGACATTGCTGCTATCAACATTCAGTGCACGTGCCCCTTTGGATCACTACATTTATATCTTTAGGGTAAATAGTGGGCCATAACATTTTTGGCCTATGTATTAATGCTGTTTTTTGATGTTATTATAATATTAATAGCAAATACACAATGCATACTTACTATGGACCAGTCTGTGATTGACTTATTGATTGATTGATTGATTGATAGTAAGCTCTAAGCCCAAGGTGGGGCTTGAACTTAAGATCACAAGGTCAAGAGTCACATGCTTTACCACCTGAGGCAGTCAGGTTCCCCACCAGTCTGTTTTAAGTCCTTGACTTGCACTATTTCACTTAGTACTTAAAAATGCCCTATAAGTTAGATACTTTTATTACCTTCAGTGACCACGGGGAGTAAAAGAGCAAAAAGAAAGCCTTTGAGTAATTGACAATACTTGAAGGATATGTTCGTTGTTTATTGTCTGTTGAGTCTGTAATAGGCATTAGGAAAATGTTTGTGGATGAGTGAATGGATGGACGTGTGAACAGGAAGTCACTGGAGAAGAAGGCATATTCCAAAAAGAAGAGCCTGACTCAGAAACTGTGATGTGGTTGGTGAGTGCCTGCCAACTGCCAGGGGTCTTGTTGAATGTCACAATTCTAGCAAATTGCCAGACACATGTGCTGGTTTTCTGAAATATGCTTTCAGGCTCTTAGTATGAAGACCCCGTTAACAGTTACCAAATACCTGAGTCCTGCCTCAAGACAATATAGTCTGCTTCTCCAGGCGGCATAAATGACACTGTCAGAGAACATAAGTGGATGACTTTGGGGTTATGAAAATGTAGGACTTCAAAGCACAGATAACATTTTCATTCATAATTTCTTTTTTCCCATGAACATGTGGTATGTGAAAAAAAGGAAATATGGGAGGTGAACAGCTGGTTATGCAGATGGTGTTGAATTGAATTTGGATTTCTGTATCATGGCTTAAGTTTCTGGAATGCTAGGCTTTTGGCTAGGGGTAGAATTATTTCTCACAGGGACATGGAAGAATGTGTTTGCATGTAGGCTAACAGTCATGATTAAAGTGTTTCAAATGGAACATAATATTGCAGAAAATGTTTGAAGATTCAAAGCAACAGATCATTCCCCTAGATTCTCTAGGACTCTGTTGAATGCTTTTCTAGCTTTCCTGTTTGATCCCCATTAGCACCTTCCAGTCCTTAACTCAGATTTGTCCTCACTTCTCACTTGGTCCTTTTCTTGGTCTTTTCTGTAGTTAACTTGTTACACCTCAAAAAATCACTTCCTTTGCTTTCACCTCCTCTGTTTCCCAGAGATGCTATTTCATGTCCCTGTTAAAGCATGGGCTATTAACTCTTTGCTTACTTGTCTGTATCCATCACGAGGATGTGATCTTCCCGAGTAGGACATTTTTTATTATACATCCTGGTATTTTCAGGGTTGAGACCAATGCCTGGCCTGTTTTAGGGGTTTCATAAATATTTGTTGAATGATAAATGCAAAATTAAATGAAGCAGTAAGTTTCTTTTTAGCTTAGTCAGGAAGAGTAGGCAGTCACCATTTGACTGTAGGCTATTTAGAAGAACAAAATGTTACAAGTTGTTCTGGTTAGAGATCACAGTACATCAAATTTAATATTAACTGTGTCTTAAACTCTTTTCTAAAAATGTAGTAAAACCAGATTTTAACATTAGATGATGTTAGTCAAGACAGAGTGCTTAAGAATAATTTGCATTTAGAACTCAATTCCAAAAAATTCTTCCACATATATCATTCAAGTATTAAAACACTAACACTCGAAACACATTGAAGAATGATAAAATTCAGGTCTTTTAAAAACAACTCCCTGGGAAAGGAAACCATTTGAAGGTTAAAAGAAAAAAAAAAAACAACAAAGTCTGCGACAGGCATAGATTCTAAAATCACTGGACCTTTGTCAGTTGAACTTGTAAGTTATCAAAGGTTTTTTTTACTCTCCCGCACATGTTAGTGTTGTGTTACTCTTTAACACTTGGTAGGAGAGATGCTCACTTGGGAAAGTGTCTGTGGAAAAAGTTTTCAAGATGAGGGATGTCAAAGTAAATGAAGAAGGAAGGACTTAAAAGGTGGGTTTACTCTTAGCAGAAGACTCTTTAAGTTGGGAGGGTATGAGATGAGAGAGAGAGTGACAAAGAGAATTAGAATTTATTTTTTTTTATTTTATTTTTTTTTTAAAGATTTTATTTATTTATTTGAGAGAGAGGCAGTGAGAGAGCATGAGCGAGGAGAAGGTCAGAGGGAGAAGCAGACTCCCCGTGGAGCTGGGAGCCCGATGTGGGACTTGATCCCGGGTCTCCGGGATCATGACCCGAGCCGAAGGCAGTCGTCCAACCAACTGAGCCACCCAGGCGTCCCGAGAATTAGAATTTATTAAGAATACACTTTATCTTAATGATCAAGCTAAATGTATTCTCAGAACCACATGACCTAGCGCACCACCCCGAAGAAACTTTCTTTTGAAACAAAAGATATAGTTTCTGTGAAATAATGACTTACAGACCATAGAGACCATCTTATTTCAACCATATTTCCCCACAATCTGTACCAAAGAAAATAACAGTTGACTAATATTTGTAGATTTGAGTATAGGAGCAGTTTTAATATAAAGTAAAGAAAAATTTGGAAGACACCATAGGGTTATGATGATGGAAGCCAACCGTGATGGATTCACCCTTACCTCCCTTTCATTTGAACAAGTCAAGGAAATACACAGAATCTAGGATTGAAAATATCTGCAATCTAGGAAAATTACTTATAATCTTCCAAGCTTCAGAAGGAAGTTATAATAACCAAACACAAATGGTACATTGAGGCAGATGGTTGAACTGCGAATGGGGGGAGGGAAGAGAGATTGACTCATTGTACTGTGATTCCATTTCACTCTCCTGCCAGAGGTGTGTCGTCATTTATCTACTCGGACTCAGTACTTTTCTGAGAGCAAGAAAATTTCCACTCTCCAAATTCTCCTACATTTTTCACTTTCTAGCCATCAGTAGCCCAGAAACCCAGGAAAAGTATACTATTGGAAACAAATATACACAGCGTATGGTGGCTTTCCACCTGGGGTACATTGTTTCAGTAATACCACCCAATTTGTTCAAATCCCCCTGTAACCATTCCAGTAGATAACACCTTCAAACCCGGAATCTGAGCACATGTGTCTTACCTTGGCCACTGGGACAATAGCAAATGCAACCCGACCTGAGACCTGACAAGTACTTTCTTGACTTGGATCCCAGAGACATCATGTTAAAATGCCCAAGCTAATAAATGAAACAAGATGGGATCCGGGGGGAGACGAACCATAAGAGACTCTTAATCTCACAAAACAAACTGAGGGTTGCTGGGGGGAAGGGGGCCGGGAGAGGGGGGTGGACATTGGGGAAGGGGAGTGCTATGAAGCACTATGGTGAGTGCTGTGAAGTGTAAACCTGGCGATTCACAGGCCTGTACCCCTGGGGCTAATAACACATTATATGTCAATTAAAAAAATAAATAAAAATAAAAATTAAAAATTATATAAAAGGGAAAAAAAAATAAAATGCCCAAGGTAGGCTGCTGGAAGGATGAGACAAGGAATGGAGGAAAACTAAGATACCTCAGCCAAACAACTGCCATCCAGCAGATTGACCACAGACACGGAGATGGGTAGAATTGGCCCAGACCTGAAGAAACATAATACACTCAGATAATCACGCGCTAAATCCAGCGGTGGTTGTTTTAAGACGCTGTGTTGGGATGGTTTATGAGGCAGCAAAAGTCAAGCAATATGAATTCCGAAACAAGACATAGATATAACATGGATCGTAGCAAGACAAACTATGTGCTGCACCTAGAATGTGTAAATGGGACGTGTCTACGTAAACATTCATTCGTTCGAACATGCGCTGAATGTATACTGCGTGCCTGACATCTTGCTGGACACCCAGCCATGAGCAAAAGGGAGCAGGTTTTGAACTCAAGCAAAGAATCAGTAAGGTAACAAGAGCAATTTCAGAGAGTAATGAGGTGGTGAGAAGAATAACAATGAAAATATATAGGGATATGAGAGGGATTGAGTTAGTTGAAATGGTCAGGGAAAGCTTCCCTGAGAGGGTAGTGATGGTACGACAGAGGCCTGGGTGCCAAGACAGAACCACCCATGCCAGGATCTAGGGAACAGCGTCTCCAGCAGAGGGTATAGCCAGTGTAAGGACCCAAGGAACGAAAGTGTGTTGGAAGAATAGGAAAAAGGCCAGTGGAGCTGGGAGTTCATGAATCCAGGGACAGGGCTGCAGGAGTTGAGGTTGATGACGTTGGCAGAAGCCCTGTTTTAAAGATCTTCTTGGCCATGGTAATAGTTTGGATTTTATTCTAAATATAACATAAAACCACTAATATCATTCAAACATAAGAGTAACAGTGTTTGTATTTCATTACTGGAAGGCCACTCCCCTGGGCAGGTAAGTGGGAAAGCAGAGGAACCACGAAGAAGGCTGTGTGATCATGGTGGCCAGGTCGATGGTGTTTTTGCCATTGTCATTTTGGTCTTGTTTGTTTTGCCGGATGTAGTGATTAGACTCAAGTATTTTGAAGGTGGAGCTATTAACAAGCCAGCTTATTAAATACGGATGTTGAGGGAGGAAGGGTGCAGCATGACCTCTTCGTAACTAACTACATCCGCCAAAACCCAATTCTCAAATAACGTCACACTCTGAGGTTTTGAGTGCATGTGGATTTGGGGAACGGCAGGAGGGGAGACAATATTCAACCCAGTACAAAATCCAAAACTTAGCTCAAAAAAATAGAGGACAAAATAAAACTTTATTAAAGGACAAAGAAAACGAAACATTTTGAAGATGATAATACTTAACTTAAATCAATGGTTCTCACTTAATCAACGATGCAAAAGTCAAGTTCCTCTTGTGGAAATCAGATTCAAGGTAAGGAAACCTGTTATCACTGTTAGTAGTTATTTTTATCTGGAAATTTTGCCCAAATAAGCTGTGAGATGGAAACATGTGTATATAAAATACATATAAATTTGATGGACAACAAAGAAGTTATATATGATATATAGCTTATGGGAGCATGCTCTCTACGACGCTTGAGGAACATATTATATTATGTATTACTACCATCTACAGCACCACTAACTCTGTGTCCTCCTTTCTAAAGTTATTAGTAGATGGTAATACTCTATACCAACAAAACACAACAGAATCAGCTACCCTTGTAACAAATAAGAATGCTATAAAGTGATAGGGTGTAAAAGAATACAGAAAAATTCATCACTTCTCTATATTCCTAAGTTTGAAAACACTGGAACTACCATTTCGAAAGAAATATAATTCACATTGGCAATAAAGTATGTATACCTGGTGTGTTATTTTTATGAAACATTGTTTTTTTTTTTCTGTTTATACATATCGATTGTAGAAACATGGAAAAACAAGAAGTGGAATGCCAAAATCATAAATCCTATCCCTATTAGTGTTTCCTCTTAATTTCTCTTTCCTTCCCCCACTTCACTAGTTCACCCCAAACCTGTATCTATGTATAACAATGTGGATTACAATTTTTTTAGATCTTTTTGTCAATAACTGAGAAGGGGCTGAGACATTAGCCTACTTGCAAGCTAACAAGTTTTTCTGCCTGTTGAATAGATGCTGGCTGAAGATGTAAGACTTCTGGCTCAGAAGGAAAAAACCCTACTGGTCTTAGCAACAGCATGATACAACTCTCACAGGGCAACACAAAGGGGCTCGGGGATGTCTGCACGTTGCACTGTGGAGAACAACTACAAGCTTAGGGAACCTACATCTTTTATTATGGCAGTTTACTTGGCAGGACTTTTCCCCAGAGAGGGACGTGCTCTATATTATACTGAACAGTAAATAAGCTTTTCCTTCGCTCCAAAAGGAGACACTGCTTCTATACTGCAAAGCTGTTTTCCATACAGATATTCTTGAAAAGACATTCGAACAAGGCAGCCAGTGCTCACAAATTGTGCAGAAATGAGACCCCCCCAAAAAAACCCAAATCCAGTTTTTTAAAATCCAATTTTTAAACCGATTCTTTTTCTCTACATAATTATATACCTTTAATATGCTATTATATTCTAAAATAGCATTAAGAATGATTCCAGTTTCTCAATCGAGAAGGGTACTATGAATTTAACTTTATTTAGTACTACTTGAACTAGAAATGATTGAAGTAACTAAGAGTTATTCTACCTTTATATTATTATGAAAAAATAATAACCATAATATTGCGAGGTGACATATAAAAATAATGTCAGTCATCACTCCTAGTTGCAGTAGTGGGTGTAGTGTTTATTTTCTGCTATAAAATTGATGGACTGCGAAGAAGGAGATTAGAAGAAATGAATTAAAGGATGCATTTTCAAATGTAGGCAGGGGAAAGTGGAACTGGTTTCTGAGAAAAAAGGTCTCAACAGAAATGCCCATGAAGTATCATCCCTTAATGGCAAGAACTTCCTGGACATCGGATCACCTAAATCAGGTAGAAGAACTGGTGCTGGGTACACCAGCTGTTCTGAGGATCAAAAATAAACTCAACACAGAACATCTACTTTCAAGGCTACTGAGGGAGCGGTAAAGAATCTAGCCCACAAACGTCCCTATATCTGACCCCAAAGAGCCTGAGAATGGGCTTCTTTTTGAAGCATTTTATCAAGATTAAAAATACTCTGCCCACTTCCTCTACATTTTACCAGATTGAGTGTATCTATTTATAACTGTGCGATGAACACACAAACTATGTGTTTGTGCATAAAACGTTGTGATGAATAAATTTGTAAGTGGAAAAATGCTGTGCCTCCGTTACTGTCACTCTTTCTTCCCCGAAATCTCATTTTACAAAATAAGCTGCGGAAGGCTATTGGTTGTCGCTCAGGACTTCACATCTAAGCCCTTGTGAGTGCATTTCCAGAGAACCAGAATGTCTATGGTTCTGACTTTGTGGGAGGAGGACTCCTACAGCAGCTCTGTGGGGCCTTGTGGTTTCAAGTCCAAGCCCAGGAGCCAGGCTTGCAGAGTACAGATCTAGGATCTGCCACATACCAGCTGGTGATCTTCATGTGACTACTTAAGCTTTCTGCCTCCGTTTCCCCAGCTGAGAAATGGTGGCAGTAATCAAACTTTCTTCACGGGATTGGCGTAAGGATTAAGTCATCACAGTGTCTAGCACATAGTAACAGAACACACTGTTGTCTGCATGGGGGCTAACTACTACCTTTACATACGGTAGAGGCAAGAAGCAAGGCTTTGGTCATGGGTCGTTGGTGTCAGCAACTTTAGAAGTTATGGAGAAGTCATGCTGCGTTCACAGTCTGTGTCAGGGCAAAATTGTGCTTTGAAGTCATTTGAAGTCATTAGAAGCTGGTCGCCTGGCTTGACTCTTAGCCAGATGGTCTCAGTTCAGAGACTGCCTGAAACATTTTCTTTTACTAAGACTTTATTATTATTATTAATTTAGAGCAGTTTAAGCTTCACAGCAAAGGGGAGGGGAAGTTACAGAAATTTCCTTTGTAGAGATGACAATACTGACTCGAGATTAGGCGCTCCATCTTGTCCATGCCTGTGCGATGACCTTCCTTGGGGCTACACGTGGAGGTCCCTTGGAGGTTACGGTGTATCCTGACCGGAATGCGGGAAGGCTAGTTCCGATCTTCCCTAAAGCTGTTGATAACTAGTAGAGATAACACAGTTCTTCCGCTCTCTCCCCGCTGGTACACAGATGGCATCACTTTAGGTAACGAGTAACCCTTCCCTCTATAAAATCCAGACTTCCCAGGGAGCAGCTGCCAGCACCTGGATCGCCTGCCGGCCCGATCCCCTGCCTGTGGGTGAGTTACCCTGAACAGAACTGTGTAAATGGTGTGGAGTGGCTTGCTTTGTGTTTTTTGGCCTCAGAGTGCCTTCTTGGTGTGGAAGATGCTTCACTGCCTCTCCTCTACCTTCTAGCACTTCCGCTCACACACTTGCAAGCCCCTCCTTTACCAACATCCCCCAGCAGAGTGACACATTTGTTACAGTGGATGAATCTCATGTACCATTATGGTTTACAGAGTCACCATTCTTGGTGGTGTACATTCGCGGGTTTGGATAAACGTATCATGACACCTATCCATCACTATAATATCATACAAGTATTTCCCCTGCCTTAAAAATCCTCTGGCTCTACTTACTCATCCTTTGCTTCTCTCTGACTTCTTGTCTTTTTACCTTTCCCATAGTTTTGGTTTTTACAGCTTCCATAGTTTTACTGTCTCCCTAGTTTCACTTTTGCTTTTTGCCTTTTTTATTTTCCCTTTGGTATGGAATCCTACAGTATATAGCACTTTCAGACTGGATTCTTTCACTGAAAAGTATGCATTTAAGATTCCTCCATGTCTTTTCATGGCTTGGTAGCTCATTTCTTTTTAGCACTGAGTAATATCCCATTGTCCAGAGATACTACAGTTTACTTCTCCATTCACCTACTGAAGGACATCTTGGATACGTCAAAGTTGTAGCAATTATGAATCAAGCTGTTATAAACACCCATGTGTAGATTTTTGTGTAGACATAAGTTTTCAATTCCTTTGGGTAAATACTAAGGAGCACGATTGCTGGATCATATGGCAAGAGTATGTTTGGTTTTGTTACAGGATTTTTTTTTTTTCTCTGTCGGTGCTGAGAGGGTTGCCATCAGGGTTTTTCTTTTTTTTAAAGAGTTTATTTATTTATTTGACAGGGAGGGGGAGACAGCTAGAGAGGGAACACAAGCAGGGAGAATGGGAGTGGGAGGAGAAGCAGGCCTCCCGCCAAGCAGGAAGCCCAATGTGGGACTCGATCCCAGGACCCAGGGGGATCATGACCCAAGCCAAAGGCAGATGCCCAACCACCTAGCTACTCAGATGCCCCACCCATCAGAGTTTCTAAGTATAGGGGATTTCCTGGGCTTGTTGTTGGAGGGCTGTTTGCATCTGGTTAACCCTCCCTGGCCTGTCATCTGATCAGGTTTTTGTCACTATCTGTCCAAAGGGTAGAGGGTTCCTCCCAGGGTAGTATAAAATCCTTTCAAGGGTGGTTTCCTTTGGGGGGCCTCGAGGCATGGTGCGCTTGTCCCTGCCTGCCTGCCCTCCCGCTATCCTTCATCAGTTTTTATAAAAAATTGCTCAACTCTCTTCCAAAATGGCTACACCATTTTGTACTGCCCCTATCAGTGAATGAGACTTCCCTTTGCTATACCTGCTCACAGGCATTTGGTGTTGCCAGTGTTCTGGATTTTGACCATTCTAATAGATAATGTAGTGGAATCTCATTATTATTTTAATTTGCATTTCCTCGATGACATATGATGTTGAGCATATTTTCACATGCTTATTTGCCATCTATATATCTTCTTTGTGAGGTGTCTACTAAGGTCTTTTTATATTTTTCAGTTGGGCTGTTCATTTTCTTATTGTTGAGTTTTAGGACTTTGTGTATGTGGGATAAGTTCTTTATCAGATGGGTCTCATAAATATTTTCTCACAGTCTGTGGCTTGGTCTTCTCATTCTCTTTTCATTGTCTTTCAATGAGCGGAAGTTTTTAATTTTAATGAAGTCCAGCTTATCAGTTATTGCTTTCATGGATCGTGCCTTTGGTGTTAAAAAGTCATGGTCATGTCAAATGTTGTCCAGGTTTTCTTCCTATGTTATTTTCTTAGGTGCTTAATAGCTTTTCATTTTACATTTAGATCTATGATCCCTTTTGAGTTGATTTTTCTAATGGGTAAGATGATTGTCTAGATATATTTTTTTTTCCTTTGGCATGTGGCTGTCCAATTGTTCCATCGTTCAACCACTGTTGAAAAGACAATCTTTGCTTCCCTTCATTGTATTGCCTTTGCTGCTTTATCTTAGAAGTTAACTGTATTTATGTGAATCTGTTTCTGTGTTCTGTATTCTGTTCCAGTGATTCTTCTGCCAATACCACACTGTCTTGATTGCTGTAGCTTTAAAGTAAGTCTCAAAGTCAGGTAGTGTCATTCTTCCAACTTTTTGTTAATCTCGTTCAATATTGTGGTAACTATTTCTTGAAATATTTCTATGGGAGTATATCTCTGAAGACTTGCTTTTGCATCTTTAAAATATTTTGGAAATATGCAGGTGTTCCTCATGCATCTCCTTAAAAGGACTGGTGTTACTATGTCCCTAATCATCTCAATCTCATCAATAAACCTTACTCAAGTATGACAGGTATATGGAATACAAAAATGGAAAAGTTTGAATTCTTAGACTCAAAGAATTTATATTGTATTAGGAAAGCTACTTGTATAAACATATGTTGCAATTCCATGTGATAACTACAGAAATAATGATTACTCCAGGGTGTGGTATGGAAAAAGGCAAGGATCAGCTTCCGCGGATGAGGTCAGGCAAGGCTTGACTGATAACAGAGATTACTAAATTCATTCTTGATGAAGGAGCAGAGGCAGCAGTGGCTGGGGAAGCAGTGGTGGTGGTCCTGGCGGTGGCTCTGGAGGCACCAGTCCAGGTCCTGGCTTTGGCCCCATTCACACCATGGTTATGCTCACTGAGCTGCTGGTGCTCCTGGCCACCCTTCTGGTCACAGCCGTGGGCTACTTCGCTGGGATCCACAGGCATGAAGAGGAGTGCTTCTTGGGGCAGGTCACCTTGGGCACCACGGTGGGCCTCCTCTTCGAGACGGTGGACGGAGGCTTCCTACTGATATCGATGTGGGGAAGACAGGGCCTGATAATAGAAGGATTTATAAAGGAGACTGAGAGTCCAGTGGGAAATACACATTTGCTGCTGGCATGGATGGAACACATTAGGTTTCGTTTTGGCAACAGGATGTCTACCATGACTCCAAAGACAGTGATGTTCTCCATTGATATTGGAGAGGACCCCAAAGGACAAGACATTGAAATAGAAGCTCACCAGGACAAGCTGGAAGAAATGATTAATAAGTGGGCAGGGATGATGGTGGCTGTCGAGCATGAACAGGAGTCCATGGAAGAGCAGGAGGGGGTGCATGGAGTGATCGATGGTGACCCAAACAGCGGAGTGGTCCCTGGGTCCTTCACTGAAGCTCTTGCTCTAGTTGCTGTGAGACTGGGACCGATCTACTACCTGAAGAAATTTTTGAAGTCTGGAGGGTTGTTTAAAAGGCCTTTTTTGGATGATCTCAAAATCATAATTCACTGTTTACCAAACATCTTGGTCATGCTAATGTCGTCTGTTTCTGCTTTTTTTTTTCCAGAACAGTACTTATGCACTGTTATGGACTCACAGCTCATGTTTCTTTGTGATTCGTAGATAATGGGGAAAACACCTTTTTAGGAAAGTTATGGTGAAAATCTGACACTTGATTGGCATATTTTTTTAGTTGAGTTCTGCCTCCATTATACAGGCCTGTCAGAACTCAAGCACTGTAAATGAAATACAGGCATAGAGTCCCGGTTATATATTCTTTTCCCTTTGTGTTCACCATAAAATGCAGTCTGTTCAGACTAGTACTTTACTGATAGTACTTAAACTAAAATGACTGCATTCTTTGGATCCTTTACCCTACAGTTCGAGTCATTAAAGATTCCTTCTATTGGGTCCTTAAGAGAAACAGCAGTCTGAATCTTGACAATTTCTACCCAGCCCATTGGCAGAGCTCTGACTGGAGTGTATGACCATGCTGGTCATACGGCCACTTTTATACTTGTCTGTCTTGTGATTTTCTTTAAAGATAAGCCCTAACCCTAACAACATTTCTCCCCCTAAATTTATATGTTGAACCTTAGGACTCAGTCAACTCCCGACTGAATGAATGACACAAGCAGCTAATAACCATTTGTTGGTTTCTGCCTAACCTTGTAAAAAGTCTCTACTAAAGCCAGTTCTCTGGTGTGCAGTGAATGGTAGCTCTTTTCTTTGTATGCGGGCTCATGCGCTTTCTCCACTCTTGTCATATAGGAAGTGTGCATTCATGAAATTGGAAAAAAACTGGATTTCTGGTGCCAAGGATTAAAGCCTCCTGAATTTCACTGCCGTGATATCCAGCCACGATTTTATTTTTGATCAGCGGCATTTTGGCCACTGTTTCATCAGGGTAATGAACATCACTGTCAGTACTAGGATTTTGTTTTTGTTTTTCTTGGGACTTCCATGTGAATTTTGTTTTCTGTAAAATGGAATGATTTTCTCTTGGTCTCTGACAATGAGTTTAAAATTATGGGACGCCTGGGTGGCTCAGTTGGTTAAGCGGCTGCCTTCAGCTCGGGTCATGATCCCAGAGTCCTGGGATCGAGTCCCACATCGGGTTCCTTGCTCGGCAGGGAGCCTGCTTCTCCCTCTGCCTCTGCCTGCCACTCTGTCTGCCTGTGCTCGCTCGCTCTCTCTCTCCCTCTCTCTCTGACAAATAAATAAATTTAAAAAAATTAAAAAAAAATAAAAAAAAATTAAAGGAGCATCTGGTTGTGGCGTAAAATCCAGGATTGTATTGTGACTGATGTATATTAGTTACCTGAACATTTGTTCCGGATCTTTGCAAGGGGAAAACTAGAAGTAATATGTTTTATATAATTAACTTAAATTTATTACAGGTTTTCATGTTTAAGATAAACAATTTCTCAACGTGGGGTGCATATACTTGCAACAGTTTAAAGTGATTGTATTTTAACTTGGGACAATGGTTGCAATGTCATTTTTGGGTGTTTTGGGTTTGTTTTTTTTTCCTTTTCTGGTGTGTTTGAAAACACCACAAAATTTAGTTAAAAGATCTAAACTTAGAATTAGTTGTTATCTAATCTGTCCCAGTTCAGTAAATAAATAATTCTTTTTAAAAACAAACAAACAAACAAACAAACAAACAAACAAAATTGGTTCTTGATGGATAATTAGGGATTAATACATGCAAAGAGAGAGGTATAGAAGAGAATGCATGGTGGTAGACTTGTAGACTATGAGTTAGGAAGGAAGAAAAGAAGGGACACAGGCAGGCCTGATTCCATGAAGTTTTGTGTATCACAAAAAAGGATTTACTCTAAACAGGAGCTATTTAAGATTCTAAGGTAAGAACAGGGCATGAGCATACTTGGGTTTTCAAAAAGACCTATCTCTCCTATGCTTTATCGAAGAGGTCTTCTCCAGCCCTG
The DNA here is from genome assembly GCA_004024625.1 of Mellivora capensis. Taxonomy (NCBI): domain Eukaryota; kingdom Metazoa; phylum Chordata; class Mammalia; order Carnivora; family Mustelidae; genus Mellivora; species Mellivora capensis. Next base: position 52,177 of record PISX010007726.1, read on the forward strand.
ATGCTGGGGCGCTGGGCATATGAGGTAGGGTAATAAAAGACATTAGGTAAGCAAGGTGGGCACCTCCAAGAAGTTGGAGAAATTCAGCCCAGCAATGCATTAACATTTTACCACATCAGCCTGGCAAGAGCGAAAGAAAAGTTAATGCGTTGTAAAGATGTGGTCTTCTAATGCGGTATAATTTTTTTCATCCCTTCTGAAGCATGTTGAGATGCCCGTTCCAGCTCTATCAAAGCAAAACTCCAGTGGAAGACCTGAAGGCAGGCTAACAGGAGAAACAAGGATTAACCATCATCTGGGTTTTTTTTTTTTTTTTTTTTTAATTTATTTGTCAGAGTGAGCACAGGCAGACAGAGTGGCAGGCAGAGGCAGGGGGAGAAGCAGGCTCCCGCTGAGCAAGGAGCCTGATGTGGGACTCGATCCCAGGACGCTGGGATCATGACCTGAGCCGAAGACAGCGGCTTAACCAACTGAGCCACCCAGGTATCCATGGGTCTTGTTTTAAAAGACATAATAGACTTTCGGGGCACCTGGGTGGCTCAGTAGGTTGGACCTCTGCCTTCGGTTTGGGTCATGATCTCAGGGTCCTGGGATCGAGCCCCACATTGGGCTCTCTGCTCAGCGGGGAGCCTGCTTCCCCCACGCCCCCGCCTGCCTTTCTGCCTACTTGTGATATCTGTCAAATAAATAAATAAAAATCTTAAAAAAAAAAAAAGACGTAATAGACTTTCTTTTCAGCAATAGCAGAGACATGAGAGAAATGGCCCAGTGAGTTGACCTGTGTGGTAGAGGTAAATCTGGGCAGTTTGTGCTCTTTGCTAGTAGACGTCTTCGGCAGATCCGTGCCTGCCAAACATGCATAGTCTAAATGAGTCAGGTCCGTCCTCTCTAGGTCGGAATTGTATCAGATCTCTGTCATTTATTCTCCAGAATAAGGGTATTTTTTATTTGTTCTGTTTTTGTTCATTGTTGTTGTTGTTTAATAGAGATCATGATAGGGGGTCTTCGATGTTCTTTTTCTCTTTTTACCCAGGAAAAATCACTGACTCACAACTACATCTATGTGCTTACATCCCTGTGTGGGGGAGGAGAACGGGTTAGAAGTCTCCCCAATTTTCTCATCGAGGAAACTCCGGTTTTCATGTGAGCACAATTGAATATATAAATTGAATATGTAAGTTAGGCTGTGAATAAAAGTAAAATATCTACTTACATTTATTAATCATACATACCATGTAAGAAATTCAGATTTCTTAGACATTTTTAGAAATTCTCACACTTAGAAATTCTCACATTTCATGAAATAATTTAATTTCTTCACATACATTTTTTATATCAATGTCTTTTTACCAATTAAATCCCCTTTAGTGTTATCTAACAGGGTTTTCTAGGCCATACTTTTCATGTCTGTCTAAGTTGTCTTGAATTATAGAACTTTTGAAACCTGTATATAATGTGTCACAAGGAATTTCCTATTCCTTGTTTGTTTAATCTCTTGACATGACACAGAATCAAAATGTACTAAAAGGACATATATCCAGAGTTGGGGTCATAGATATTACCAATTTCTTCTTTATCTTACTAGAATTAAAATTTTCATTTAAGTAATCATTAAAGTTGTGTTTAATTGCAGTTTTGATGTCACACCATTAGGAATAATCACTGTCTTTGATAAATTACCACGCCCCCCCCCCCTTTTCTTTGGTAGCTTGACTCTGATGGGTCTAAAACTGTCCTAGATTGGGGTAAAGGAGCCAGGACTTTATATACACATATTGACCTGCCTTTGGATAGGATATGTCTTGGAGAAGGGTCTGTGAGTTTGGATTCACAAACAAAGCTGTGACATTACTGCAAGGAGTCAGCTGTCCGTGTGCCTGGGAGCTAGGAGAATGGTGCTTTAGCCCTGAAGAAGGCATCTAGATGGCAGAGCACAGCCTTGGTAAGGAAAGCTGGGGCGTGGGGGTTGGATGGTAGTTAGGTCCTTAGTTGACGATCTGTCCGCACAACTGCTGCTGGCCTGTCCTTTGTCCATCCCCACATGGCTCATCGAGGCCCACAAGACCAGTGCTGCTTCTTTCTCGTATTTGGAGTGCAAAAATCCCCTCATGAGTCTCTCCATGACCCTTTCTGCCTAAACACCACTGTAGTTTTTTCTCTCCCTGCCCCACCTCACCCCGCCGGGACGTTTGCATCTCATGAGATATTTCTGGGAAATTACTTCTAGGTCTCCTTTGCTGCTCAAGGGACCTTCTGTTTTCCCCTCCTCTCAACCACAGAGAGGGATCCTAGAGGTGTGAAGAGTAAATTATTTTCCTAATCTGGGGAAAATCTGTCTCCTTTCACATTTATCCCATGTTTCTAATTCATCCAAATACTTTTTCTCCACTAGTTCCATAATTAAGTTCTCCCCAAGGTCTGTTTTTAGAGGTTAAAAGTCAGAAAGAATTGTAAGTTACTGTTCCTTTCCATAAAACGTTTTCTTTCCATTCTTCTAAAATTAGTGAAACCAGTGAAACCTTGCTCTGGGCAAAGAACAAGAAGACCTAGAAAAATACTGGCATCAAAACAAAAACAAACACAACACAACAACCCAAAATCAACATCATAAAACACCACGGTCACTATTATACTACAGAGTGGTGATGAAATGAAAAGAAGGAAACAGCGTCAAGAGATAAGAAGGAGAGGAGAGGAAATCCACAGACTATTATGAACCCTCATCACACTGCATTCAAGTTGTTTATGGTGTTGTTTCCCCATTACAACTCAGTTCCTTAAAAGTAGGGATTAAGTATTTTCATGAACATATCTCCAATTTCTAGGGGGTGCTTAGCATATAATACAATCCTGTGTGTCTTATTCAAATTTCAAGTGTTTCCAGTGTTAGCTGTGTGTAGTCTGTTTCCCTGGGTCTCTAAAGGAAAACGAAGTACTCTCTCTTCTATACTTCCAGGTGTGGTATACACATTCACCTGTACTATGGCATTCATGATTTTTCTCTGTGATCGTTTGTTTACATCATCTAGCTCCTGCATTAGACCTAGAGCCCTTCAAAGCCAGAAGGTATGAACTATTCATCTTGGCATTAGTGATGTTTACTGATTAACTGCTTTTCAATCTGGGGGTGACATTCATATTCATAGTAACATAGATGAGTCATCAAGTTCTCTGATGTGTACCATTGACACCTCAGTCTGTAGCAAGATCTAACTAATTTTTTAAAAGCAGAGAAGTGGGTCGTATAGATCGGAAATGTATATATTAAGTTAGTTAAATAATGAGAGGGGCTTAAGTTCCAGCTCCCTGGAACACCTTACCTAATCAGAACAATTCATCATCTAAAATTGTCATATAAACAATATATTTTTAAAAGAAATCCCAAGGGACATTGAAGTTTTATATCTCTTTATTGCTATTATGAATTGGATTGTAGAGGGTGTAAGGTCAAGTTTTACCAGCAAAACATACAACACATTGTCACAAGAGGGCAGCCTTTTAACATGAATTGTTCCTCAACCTCTAGGCGTTCCTTGAGATTTTAAGACAATTACGTGAAGCCACACAACTAAATAATAAAACAATGCAAAACATTCAAGCAGATACTTTGCTTTATGCATGTTGGCTTTTTTCTTCATTACTGCTAACAAAAAATATTTCAAATCTATAAAGAAAACAAGGGCTGAACTGTCTCATGCAGAAAGATGGCTTTACACAGATGATATCTTTTATACATCGAGTCAGTAGTAGGTCAATGGATGAGTCGAGTGCACCAGAGCTTTGTACGACCAAATGTGTCTAACCGAGCAAGGCAAGCTGGAGGCATCCAGCCCGATATATTAGCCACGGGCAAATTAATATCACTGGATTGCTTGCTTCTGATTTGTAAATTTTTAAGTGTCTAAAGACACAATGCTGCTGTTAGAGTAAATTGCAAGAGGTCTTGGTGTGTGGCTGGACTCGGTGTGCAACACAGCTGAATAGAATTACTTCTTCCAAAGTCATGAGACATTTCCAGGAGTAGCTCGCGGTCTTGTAACTACCTGACCCCACCTTGCCCCACCTTACTCCTATTTGGGTTTCTCTTTACCAAATGGGAAACTCTCCCAGCCAATAGTGGCTTCACAAGCCCTCCAGATGATTCTAATTGAGGACTACTAGCAACTACTGGCAGAGAGTAACACAGGACCAAATCTCCCTGTAAGGTTTAAAGACTGCATCTAGTTTTTCAGCCTGAATACCTCTCTCTTATCCACAGCCTGGCCCTTTAGCTGCCCTTGCCTCCCATTTTCCTGCTCCTGACACACCAACATCTATAGACTATACTGCCACCCTGCTTCGAGGACCAATACTGACCTATGGCAGAAGGGATTGAAAGACCTCATTTTTTGAAGTCGCGTTTGTGCATCACCTCTGACAGCTGTGGAGTATTCCAGTTATAGTCATGAGAAAGAGGAGTCTCTCAGTGACCCCATCCCACACGCTGCTGTCAAAAAGTGGCGGGTCGGGGCGCCTGGGTGGCTCAGTGGGTTAAAGCCTCTGCCTTCTGCTCAGGTCATGATCCCAGGGTCCTGGGATCGAGCCCCACATCAGGCTCTCTGCTCAGAGGGGAGCCTGCTTCCTCCTCTCTCTCTGCCTGCTTCTCTGCCTACTTGTGATCTCTGTCTTCAATATGATTAGATCGATCCTGAGATGGGGAAAAAAAAAGTGGCGAGGCGCTTAATCAAACAACGGCATGTCACGCAGCAGGTGGAATGACAAAGAGTTCCATGATGATCCTGTGGAACTGAGATCAGAAATGTGTGTTCCACAGACCTGGCAGATTTGGAGAGGATTTATGGTTGTGCTGGGGACAAAGTGGGCACAAGAGTGATCTTCAGGGACTAATGACTGAAACCGAAAGAGTGAGTCTATCTCGGCGGTTAACATTTGGTGCTGCTTCCAACCCACGCGAAATCTTAACAACTAGGAAACTCCTGTCTGGTCCCTGAAATCTAGATGCAGTTCTGGGAAGAGGATGGGGGAGAATCTGAATCGATAATTAAATTTTGCCACCTAGTGGCTATATATATAACCTGTACATTCAACCATTGTCCTCCATTTGGTGATGACTTACAGCAGTTCTCAGCCTTGTACCAGGAGGGACCAACTTTCTTAGTAAAAAGTAATACTTTCCTGTATACATTTATAAAATGATGGAAAATCACACACCTGCCCATCCATATGAAACATGGAGCACACTATGATGTTTACCCCTAAAGATTAATAACACATACACAGCTGATCTTCATGTGAGACAGAGTGGAGTTTGTTTAAATTAGTGAGATTTTAAAAATATTTATTTTATATCCTGATCACAAAAATCATAATAACACATCAGTTTTCAATCTAAAATATAAATTTTTAATGCATTTTGAATTTCATTAAACTTATTTTATCTCAAGGGAGAAGCTCATTAAATTTTTTGGAAGAGCTAAAGCGATAGTTTAAAATATGAATTACTAGGGAAGTTGGATAGTATATCAGCAAAATATGTAAAGTTGTATTGAAAACATTTCATCTCTGCATAATAAGGCACCGAATCTAATCACTGTAGGCCATTTTGGTCTCAAGCTAGAAAAAAATCTGATTAAAGCTGATGAGAAGTACTAAAGACAGTATTTAAAAAAATATATATGTATACATATATATATAAAATGTATGATAAGAACTTGGTTAACTTTTCACATTATCTCTATAATTCAAAGCCTTATGCCCCATTAATCGGTATTTTTATGCATTGAATGTAATTAGATAAATTTATCAATTTGTGGCTTAAGGATTTTAGATGAGCAAACTCCAAAAGGAATACTTGTAAATTAAATATTTTTGAAAGGCATTGATAATGTTTTAACACCATAAGATTATAAAAGTTAAACCATTTCTTTGTGATGTGGTATAGTCGTTTCCTGTGCATTAGCTGGATTGGGGCTAAATGATAAAAGCAGTTGGGAATTCCATGCGATGATGTAGCTCTACCGTTGAGACTTGAAATTTCTTTTTGGTTCTAGACTGAGTGTACTTCTCTTTCTCTCTTTAAATGAAGAGCAAAACTACTTAGGTAATTTTCAGCTATATTCCTGGGTCCGGAATTTAACTAAACATATATGTTTAATCAATAAGTATTGGTTAAATAAATGGACATATTATATTCTCTAAGTAATTAAGTGGTCAAGTTTATAGTCAAAACTTGTTTTTATATAGAGAGGAAGAGTAGAGAAATTGAATGAGGTAGATGTTGTTGAACAAGACAGAGGTTTGTAAGCCTAAATCTTTATCGTGGAAACGTTGGGGACTTTATAACAAGAAAGAAGTCTGAGTATTACCCATTAAGATACTGATTCAGTTCTTATGGATCTTTTAAATGTTTCAAGAAAATCTGTGGCTTTTAAGTAATGGAAAAAGCAAATGATGTGACAATAAACATTCCAGTTAATTTAGATAATTTAGTTAAATTTTGTGTTTAGAAAGTATACAATTTAACCAATATTTTTTCCTTTCTATTTTTCCTTTTGAAAAAATATTATTCATCTATCTTTAAGTTTTCTGATATTTTCTTCTACCATGTCCAGTAAGACTACTTAGTAAATTTTTCATATTCAATATTGTGTTTCATATTCAATATTGAGTTCTGGCATTTCTATTTCCTTTTTTCTTTTTTTTAAAGATTTTATTTATTTATTTGAGAGAGAGACAGTGAGAGAGAGCATGAGTGAGGAGAAGGTCAGAGGGAGAAGCAGACTCCCCGTGGAGCTGGGAGCCCGATGCGGGACTCGATCCCAGAACTCCTGGATCATGACCTGAGCCGAAGGCAGTCGTCCAACCAACTGAGCCACCCAGGCGTACCTCTATTTCCTTTTTTCTATAGTTTTTATTTCTCCCTGGAAATTCCCCATATATTCATGCACATGATCATCTATTTCTTTAATTCTTGATCATACTTTATACTAGCTAATTTAAAGTCCTTGCCTTCTAATCCCCAAATGTAGGCCATCTCAATGTGTCTGTCCCTGGTCTACTTTTTTCCTATGTATTATATTTTCCTTATCTTTTTACATCTAGCTGTTTTTAATTATATCCTGGATTTGGGGCTGATACATTGTAGAGACTCTGTGTTTTGTTATTTTTCTTTGAGGAGTGACTCTTTTCTAGTATTAGTCATCTACCTGCAGCTCAAACAGCAAACCTTCAAACCTTTTTAGTGCACAGTCGTTGAAATCTTCTCTGTTCTAGTCCCTCAGCTCTTGCTTTCTGCAGGGGGTCTATGTGGCCTCCTCTACACATGAGCAGTTTAGGGGTTACCCATAATCTGTACGGAGCTTTTATGAATATTTCAGATCTTCACTATCTGTGACAATCCCTTCTGTGATTTTCACTTGAATGGGGTTCTCTCCCACTCCACTCAATTTCCCAGCTCTTCTGTTTTCTTAGCTTGGAATTCTCCTCCTCCTCACGCTACTCTTCCTCCTCACGCTAGACTCAAATTGTTGCTCAGGGTGTAGTCATCCAGTTCTCCAAGACTGCGGTGTCACCAGGTGTAAAACCATAGTAATGCACGCTTAACCAGAGCAGTTGTCTGCCTTCGATGGTCAAATACTCAGTCATTGGATGAGTACTCTGATATTTCCACCTACTTTCTGGGGTTTTTCCCCCCATAACATTAAATGTGTGTGTGTTTTTAAAATGTTTTGGTAGATTTGGGCACCTGGGTGGCTCAGTTGGGCGACTGCCTTCGGCTCAGGTCATGATCCTGGAGTCCCGGGATTGAGTCATGTGTTGGGCAGGGAGCCTGCTTCTCCCTCAGACTCTCACCACTCTCGTGCTCTCCCTCTCTCTCTTTCAAATAAGTAAATAAAATCTTTAAAAATTTTTTTCATAGTGTTTATAATTTTTCCTCGGCATTTGGGTTAGTCAGATATGAGCTACTACTGCACATTATAAAGGAAATTGTAAGTAAAGTAAGTTGTAAGGTAAATTTTTTGTAAAGTGAATTTTTTGTCTATCATCTTTTGAAAAACTGCCCTATATTTAAGGGATTTTCCAAGCTGTGAATTCCTCTCTAAAGTGAAGCAAGGCTCAAATCCCTCTATGTCCTCGTGGGCAGATGTGCACCTGAAATTAAGGCTGAGCTCATCAGACATACTCACACATTTGAAAGTAGGAAAAGTGGTAAGAGGACTATTTATAGATATCATTTTAATTGATGCAGGCAAGAACAACAATAACTAACTTTTACCAGAGAATTCTGTCTTCAGTGATTGTTTTCCTGTGGATAAGTGGTTAACTTCATGGTATAGAAATAGAATTGGTGTGGTGGTAATGCTGGATTGTGATGATATTTTGGTTTTGTCCTTTTTTTAATGTCGATTCACTTTTTTTTTCTGGCCCTGCTCTCTCTACAATATATAATGTCTCTTATACAATTTGATTCTGGCTTTTTGTTTCCTGGCGTAAACTGGCTTTTGATGGACAACATTCTGACTTTTGAATGAAAGAAAGGGTTTTGGTTGACATAGAAATAACAACAGAGGAAAATTTAGAAATCTGTCATCTTAATAACATTATATTGATGAAACACTGACAATGCAACAATCCTCTTCCAAAAAATAGCAAGTTTCTAGAATTTCTAATTATCTTCAAAACAATATCATTAAATACAATTTCTACCACACGAAGGATTTCCAGCAATATGCTATACTTAATAGCATGCAGATCATTGGGGGGAAATAATTAGGAGATTAAACGAGGTGAGCACTGTGCAGTAACCTAGATGGAACACAGTATGTGCATGGAGCCTTAATACTTTTTATCATGACATTTATAAAATAAAAGTTAGGTTCCTGTGAACCTGCTAATTAATGTGACTGTCATAGACATTTCATTAACCTAAACAGTTTAGGTTTCCTGTAGATAGACCACATGTATTCTCATCTTTAACCTTTCCATAATGTTTCCTAATTATAGATTTCATTGATTCTTAATAGCAATGGGGCAATAGTGGTTTAGAAAGTTATGTTCTAATTTTTTATACCTTTTTTTACACCAATATATAAAGTGATTTTGCCTTTCATTTCCCCTCTAGAGCTAATTATGCATTCTAGGTTAACAAAAATTCCTGGTCATGCTACCACTGGCTTAAACTTGACAATGAAACTCATTATTTCAATTTATTACTATCCTGCGTTATGGTGGTATGTGGCTAATTAGTTGTCAAAATGTTTTTTGAGAGGTTAAAGAGTTCTTCAAATAAATGTCAACATTAACTTATTTATCTAAATTTTTTAAAAAAATTTTCTTTTTTAACCTGAGAGGATACTCATGAAGTTAGGACATGAGTTCTCTCTGATTAATAAAGTTGCGAAAGTTAAATGGATTATTTCTAACTTTTTCCAAAACAGTGAAAATGATTAATTTTTAAAGGCTGTCTTGTATCTGTTTTATTCAAAGGGGTCAGCTCCTTCATTTAGCTATTGTTGAAATTTGAACAACCTTTCTTTCTTCTATTTAATATAGTTACTAACAAGTCCAGGCCTCCAGCTTTGCTAGTATATATGAAATTGTAGAAAGAGTAATTAGACAAAATAAAGCAGATGTTTTCTGTAACAACCTTTGGGCTTATATTATAAATCCTGTGCAACTGGTTGTTAATTGCATCAATTCATGAGTTGAGAAATAAAAATGAAAGCACTACCTAGTAACAATAGCCTATAGTTTAAATTATATGAGCCTTTTGTTTTGAGGAAACTTCTTCTAAAAGTGCATAGAAATTAACAGCATATAAAACCTATAAAGAATTGTCTGTAGGTGAGTAGGCAAAGACACCTGTGAATAGAACAAATGTTTGACAGAGATGCTTATTTTCTGTATGTAGTATCTTCATGTTGAAGGGCTTCCAGAAATATGTAATGCTGCAGGTCACTGATCATGAGGAACAGGCAAGAGGCCAAGGATAAAGTGAAGGTGAGAGTTAGGAACAAATAGAAAGTGGAATTGTTTTTATAAGAAAATGATCAGATGGGAGGTAATTTCAAAACCTGACTTTACCAGGTTGTATTTTCTAAATGTACCATGTGAGAGGATCGATCACCTGTGTGTGTATATTATGCCATGAAACAAACCATAAGGGCTATGTATTATAATTTCAAAAATCGTTGATGGTGGATGAATTATTTATACTTAATGTTAAAGCAATAATCTTGATTTTTAAGGGGTGTAATGACCTCCTGAAACTACCCCCCAGTGGATCTTCAAGGCGTGTCTCACTGGCAAAATCTCAGCCCCAAATGGCTACCTTCATCAAAAGTGTATAGGACATTTAGTTTCGTTTTCAGCAAGTTTCAGCAAGTGGATATCCTTACAAGTTTATAAGTTGAATACCTATCAGAATAAAATATTAAATGGTACTATTAATTGGATCCTACAAGTGAAAAGCTAGGCCACTACAGTTCTTCCTTCTTAATAATTGATTTTTAGAAATCTTTTTGTTCATGTCTTTACAGCTGGAGCAACACTCTTAAGACTTTCTTGTGAGACCCATAGCCACCAGTGTAACTGCAATTTAGAACTAATTGGCCCACCTGCAGGGGGCTGGTTAAATTTAACTGGGAGAAATTTCCTAATTGGCATATCCTGGAATTAAAAAGAAATCTGATAGCATTTATAAGAGAGTGTAAGCTTAAAAATATTTTTATTAAATTTTGTGAAACATAAAATATAAATTTTGGTCTCCTGTTTTTTAAGATTTTATTTATTAATTTGACACAGAGAGAGAGAGCACAGGTAAGCAGAGAAGCAGGCAGAGAGAGAGAGGGAGGGAAGCAGGCTCCTCGTCGAGCAGAGAGCCCGATGCGGGGGTCGATCCCAGGACCCTGAGATCATGACCTGAGCGGAAGGCAGAGGCTTAACCCACTGAGCCACCCAGGCGCCCCTGATCTCCTGTTTTGAAGTTTGATAGTGTGTACTGTACAGTCAGTGTGCCACTGGGCAACAGTTGCTTATTAGGCAAGTTGATGCAAAAGCTTTGGGACTGGTCCAGCTCTAGGTAACACTGTAAAGTATTCGATGTTTGTGTTCAGAGTTTCTTTCTCTCTTTCAGACATAACCCCCTATCAAAAGATACATGGGCTGTGGGCAGAGCTTGCCCAAATTGTTGGTGGGAAATGTGCCATGCATAAGCTTCCCTCAGTGGCCTGCATCTCCCATAAGCCTCTTGGGCAACAAGTGTAACACTGCAGCTCATTCTGTCTCCACCCACTCTTGCACGTGGCAAGACCGGGGAACGTACTTGGCTAAGATGGATATGTTTATTATTAGCTGGAAGTTAATTTTTCTCACGGTGGAATTCAGTAAATCAATCATTGGTGTAACAATAAGCAAGAAATACAACAGTTTTAACAACTCCACCTTATTGAGGGAAGTAAAATTTAGGGTAAACCCCAAGTTAGATCACTGGAAAATATGACTAAAGATAAGAGCACTTAAAGGCCCAAGACCAGTTCATAAATACAGTTGACCCTTGAACAGCATGTCTTTGAACTTCACAGGTCTTTTGGTAGACAGAGTTTTTTACAATATAGACTATAAATGTCTTTTCCTTATGATTTGCTTAATAACATTTTCTTTTCACTGGTGTCCTTTAATAAGAATACACTGTATGATACATATAACTTACAAAATATGTGTTAATTGACTGTTGATGTTACCAGTAAACCTTCCAGTCACCAGTAGGCTGTTAGTCGTGAAGCTCCTGGGGAGTCAGAAGTTAATAAGTGATTTTTTCAGCTACGTGAGGCTGAAATCGATGCCCCTAACCCCTGCATTGTTTAAGAGTCAGCTGTGCTCAGTGGTATTTCCTAGACATTTAGCAGTCTAAGTAGGGGAAGCCCAGAAGATCAATAGATTGGGGACTGTTGAAGAGACATGAATAGCACTAGCACTCTGGACATATTCAGACTCAGGCTAAGCAGGATGCTCGATGGTCCATTTATCCTGCACCGACATTTCATCATCGCCTTTTTATCTACGGGTTCTCGCTTTTCAGTATTCTCTAGATGGCTGTACGCTTGGCTGCTCTTGGCGTGGGTGGAAGATGATGTCATACACATGCAAGACGTAACTGAGTGAGTTCTATTTTTTTATTGTTTAGGATGGCAGTGGTAATGTAATAAAAAGTGGTAGTTGGGAAATTAACGTAAGATGCTTCTGGAACAACGGAGTAAATGATAAGATCAAATGTGAACAAGCAGAGAGTCAAGAAAGCTGTTCAGAACATCAATAGTTGCTTTTTAGAAATCTTTTTATTCATATCCTTTTATTCATGTCCTTATAAGACTTCTGGTGAGACCCGTAGCCACCAGTATAACTGTAACTCATAACTAATTGTTTCTGTTTGTGATGGAGCTATAGTTTCCCAATTCCCATCAAGTTCCTATAGTAATATCTAATAATGAAAAAATTAATAAATGAGTATTCAGATGCCCACTGTGATTTCAACAAATGAAAAATGTGTTTGCTAACTTCTGATCACCTGAGATGGGAATTCCTTCCTGCTTACGTGGCTGTTCTCCTGAAACCATGCAGCCACCCGAGAATGTAGACTGATAAATTCGAGAAGACCACCTGGTGTCAAATGAGGCACATTTTTACGTTATAAAAGGTAGTTTGGGGCACCTTGTTGGCTCAGTTGGTAGAGCATGCAACTCCTGATCTCAGGGTTGTGAGTTCAACATTGGGTGTGGAGCCTATTTTAAAAAAAAGAAGATTAAAAAATACATGCACTTTCTTGTTAACCTCTAAACAGAGCAGGCATTGATCTGTCTTGAATGTTTCTGCAGTTATTATGGACTAAACTTGGGTCATGATTTTCTGACTCTTTATCATAGAAGACAGTATTTACTTTGGGAAATGCTCTTTTTCATTTGAGTGTAGTTGACACGTAACGTTACATTAGTTTCAGGTGTGCAGCTTAGTGATTTGACAAGTTAATGTTATGTTCACCACCAGCATAGCTACCATCTGTCTTGTTCCAGCACTGTTATAGTATTGTTATACAATACTATAGCATGTATGCTGCAGTATGCATTATACTCTACCATTAGACTCTGATTTTATTCCTGTGATTTACTCATTCCATAACTGGATGCCTGTATCTCCCTCTCCCCTTCTCCATTTTGCCCAATCACACACTCCCCTTCCTTTCTGGAAACCATCAATTTCTTCACTGCATGTATAGGTCTGATTCTGCTTTTTGTTCATTTTTTTTTAAAAAGATTGCACTTATGAGTGAAATCGTATCATATTTGTTCTGTTAAGATGTGATGTGAATGGTAAGTGCCATTTATGAGTCTACGTTCTAGCCATTTTAATTGTCAATTCTGTGTAGTCAAGAAGCATAGTTAGAGGACTTCACTGAAACTACTGTTTGAGTTGGGGTTGGGGTTGGGGCGTAGGTATTTCTTTCACAGGTCCTTCCAAATTATCCTTGTGTAGATTTTCATGGGCTTGCATTTGGGAGCCATTGATGAAGGAAATCACTAGAACTGCTATCCTCAGACAGATTCTTCCCTTCTTCCACACATGCAAGGGTAGCTTTCTCAGTCCAATGTTCCGCTTTTGAAATCGTAAATTTTGAATATTGACTGATAAGTTTGCTTCCATGAAACAGCAAAGTTTGACACTGGTGAGTTGTGTTTTATTCAGACTCTGAATCACTGTCCACTCCCTTTATGGTCTCCTGTTTTCTAAGTTTTAAGATAAGATTAAAGCCATTCCCCTATATTCTAGTCATGAACCAAATGAGTAAAGTGAACTATACATTTACTAGAAACACACACTCCAAACTCAGCATCTAAGAAGTGGCAATTTGAAAAGGCACCAATTTAATCTTCATAGCATTTGTAACTACATTTGCACTCATATTATTGATGTTCACAATATTTAATTAAGTTTTATGTTTGTAGTGATAACAGAAAATAGTGTATATACAATGAGGAACGACCAAGGCACTCTTAGTGAACCCACAACTCAGTAGTATTAGCAGAAATGCCTGGGTATAACCACAAGAAACCTGCCAGCCTGAAGGGATGAGCAGTTTTTCTGGCAGAAAAATAATGTTAATCGAGGAAGTAAGATGAGTATTGGTCTGTTAAAATATCAAGTATTGATGATAAGTTTTGCTGTGGTTTCTACCAAGAAGGAAATACAATACTGCAATAATTTTCTCTTTACGTCTCTATTTACTACTTGTTAATATTTCGTAAAAGCTGCTAGCAGCCACTGTGTCATCCAAGGTCTATGGGTTGGACTCAACATCGGCGTTTCCCTCTACCCCAATGCCCTTTGTCCTATATAGCATACCTCTTTCAACTCCTTAGCCTCTCTCTAACCCTTTCTTTACAGCTCAACTATTGGTACTTGATTTTTAGAACCTCTTGTTATTGGAAGTTTTGCCTCCCTTCTAAACATCTTGCACACAGCTGTGATGGTGTTGTATGACACAGTGAAAGCATGTTGTGCTTTTATACCAAGTCTCTCAATGTCTTCCTATAAGCCCTAAGCAAGAAATCCAAAAAACTTAGCAAGTTATATAGATCCTTGCTATACAATTGTGATACAATTTAATTTCCTTCTTCCATGCTTTTCCTTTCATACCATTTTCTCCAATCTTATTGAGCTAATGAAATTCCCTATATGTTCTCATGTCTTCTCTCATCTCCAAGCTGCCTTGGCCTGAAGATATGTCCTTTCCCTACCATCATACCCATATCATCCTCTTATTTACTTTTAGTTATTTCTAACTTTTTTTCATTCTTCTGGGCACAGTGCGTATAACCACCTTCGAAAAGTTTTCTCTGACATTCTCAGTCTGTATAAGGCACACACAGATGAACTTCTGGACATTTCCCATTCTGGATTTTACTTGTTTGTCAGTGGATTAGGCTGGAAACCAACTCCTTGTAGGCGGGGGTTGGGATGTATTTATCCTTATTTCCATCATCCCTAACATGGGACCTATGGTCATATACACATTGTAGGACCATAATTCCTAAGGATAGGCACACATTGTAAGGACCCATAAAGTCTTGGAATCTGTGAAAATGTGAGAAATTGGAGGAGACAGTAAACTTGAAATGTCTGTGCAGATGAAGATAAAACAAGAATAGAAGAGGTGATGGGGAGATAGATCCAAAACACCGAGGAAGTATAGTCAGAAAATAAGAAATTGATCCTCGGTGCTTAGAGGTGAAGAAGTTTGGAGAGAAGTACTTGAAGATGTAGCTCAGGGAACGAAATGGGTAATAGAGCCCAGTAACCATATTCTACCCAGTACTAGCAATACGATTAGGGAACTGCACTGGGGCAGGGTTGTCATCGGATAAACAGAATTTGGGATTAAATGGAAGACTAAGTAAGAGGCTGATAGCCAGTGGATGCCAGACTCCAAAGCCATAGAGAAACAACTAGATGCCTCAATCTTCAAAGAAGATATTTTTGCACCAGGAAGAAGGAGTAAGTTTGGAATGTGATAAAAGATAAATTGATAATCATTTTGTATAGTGATCTGAGACACACTGCAAGCAGAGGTGTTGATGGTACCCTACACTTTGCTTACTGGCAATAGATTTTTAATATCTTCAAAACTGCCTTTGAAGACAATCAATTTCACCCAGTAGCTGTGAGGGTCTTCTCAGCTGCAGACAGAGGTTGCTGATATCTCTGATTGGATGTTATTGGTATTCGGAGGCGTGGGAAATTGATCTCACATGGCCAAGTGATGGGGCTGGAGTGTGTTAGCTGAGCAATAATCATCTTATAATTGTAATAACTTACATACAGCAGATTTTACACATGTTACCCTTTAGAGAGCACTTCAAATACATTATTTATGTTGTCTTCCTTTACTGTGTTTGTCCTTCTTGATATTGAACTATCATACTTGCTGACTTCAGAAAATGTCTTTTCCCAACACTAGTCAATCATCTCCTCCTCTTTGTCAAAACTGTTTGCTTTACGACTTGGGATCTCCAACAGAATACTTCTGACAAGCCTCATCAGTTTCCAGTCACTGATTCACCATTGTGATCTCACCCTTCCCCTTCTCAATTTAACAGAGCTTTCAAATATGCTTTCCAGTCAAATAGAGTTGTATCTACAGTTTTACATTTCTTCCTGGTGCCTTTACAGCCATTTATTCATGCTGGCATTGATTTCTGTCGGACCATGGGCTGCTCAGGGTGAAGAAAATGGTACAAGATGGCTAATATTTGTCAAAAGCCAGGTACTGTTGTAAGTGTCCTACAAGCATAAACTCATGTAATAGCAGCTCATAAGACAGGCACAAACTGATGCTTATGTAAAACTAAGGCACAGAGAGGTAAGGGAAATTTCCCAGAATCAAACAGCTACTAAAGGGATGAGCTAAGATTTTAATCCAGAGCTTATGCTCCCAACCATCATTTTACTGGTCTCTAAATTAGACTCTACTCTCCTATGACTTCAAATAGCCACTATGTCACTGATTATCTGACTGTCATTATGACTTACTATCTATAAGACTCAATTCTCTTCTCTGTAAAATTATAAAAATCAGTATATATCTGATAAATTTATTATAAGGATTGCATGAAAGAATGCATGTGAAGGTCTAAAAGGAATTAGAAGATGGTAAACTCTTATTTTCTCAGTAGTATGCCATGTTGATGTATATGGTTGATGTTAAGTGAGTTTTGGCTCAATGAATGAATAAATGTTAGTGCTTAGTAGTAGTCAATGTATTATTAATATAGCATTAATAAATGTAGTTATCCCCCTATTGACTGGTACTCATTTTTGGCATTTTTGGTCTTTGTCCAAAGACTTTTTAAAATCTTCTCAATAGTGTATACATTTCTTAAGTTGATGGAAGGATTTTTATAGGCATTTGATGTTATGCTTTCCTTAGTAAATGCTGAATTTCATCATGTAGGAGAAAGAGATTTTTTTGTTTTTGTTGGCATATGGTTTAATATGTCCTTGTACTCCCTGTGTGGTGGTTCTGATTTAATTGGTGTTTAGAATAAAGCTCACTACTTATTATATGTTTTCATAATTGAGAATATGTGTTTTAATAATTTCTATACATATCCTGTGCTGTTCTTTATTTCCTTAAGTCTTTTACTGTTTCATAATCGTGGCATTTGAAATCTCATAAGATGTTATTTGGGGGCTTGCTGGAAATGTCATTTACATAGTAATGGCTCAAGTTTGTAGCATCTTTAAAGCATAATAGGAGATAGAATTAATAGAAGAGTAATAAACATCTCTCTTTGGGGTATTTGTGATGGGTTTGACTTTGCTCCTAGAAGGTAGTTAGCAAGGCAGCAATGTGGTTGTGTGTACAAGGATAAAAATAATAAGTAAAAACGAACAAAAAAAATAATAAGTAAAAAACGTCAACACAGAATTATTATTGCATTTTGTCAGAATCTAAAGTCTGTGAATGCTAGACTCTATGTTTAGCTTTGCAGTGGGATAAACTGATAGGATTTTCAGAACATACCTAGATGAGTAATCTGAAATCCAGAAGAACATTGTTTAGACACCTACCTTTAGAAAGTGCTCTAGTTGAACAGTATCAAGCAAAGAATCCTCGTTGGGTGTAGGGCTATCCCCTTCCTCCTGTGGAAATAGGTCTGGATATACACCTAGAAAGTTAAGTGGATGTAAATCACACATGACCTGCAAAGGGAGATAGTTTAAAAGAAAGTGCTAAATTTAATCCAAAGGAATGCCAAACCAAAAAACAATAAGCTTTCCATATGTTCTTTTCCTTCATGAGTGCTACTCTCAAGATGGCTTAAATGTGTTAGAATTCTATAAATAATTACAAAACTCCTCTTTAGTGATATCCAAGCAAGGTAAATGTTCTTGCTCTGTGAGCCCCAGCACAAAAACACATGTTTCCTCTGGCGATCACAGAGGCAACATTTACCAAGTAATCAGTTGATTTCCCCCATTCTGTTCACATGTCTGTATCCTAATTTAGAAGCTGGAACTACTCAGATGAAGTCCACTGGTGTGAAGTCTTTCAAAAACTCAGAACCTGTGTGTTTTAATCTGCCTACAGTTTGCATGAGAATCAGAACCTTTGCCTACAGTTGCATGAGAATCAGAATCTTTAGGAAAAGAAAAAAAAACCCATATTCCCATTTCCAGCTTAATCTAATCAGAAAATTGGAGAGATTCAGCCTTCAATATATTATGTAGTTCTGGTAATAATAGAATACAAGTAAAAAGTTTCAGCGAACTTCATAGAGATGCAAGTAGAAATTATTTTTAAGTCTGAAATTTATAAAAGAACAGATCTCAAGTATTAAAGATAGGGACCTCAAAGGTGATCTAAAATGTGTAGTTGTGAGTTTAAGTTGGGGGGGGATAGTGTTAGATTCTTATTACTATAAAAGTTCAAGTCAGATAAATACACTGGACCAAAAAGTCTTCTAGGAATGACATTGAAAGCAATGTTGGTGAATTTGAGAGAGCCATGGAGGGGGGTTGAGATGCTAGAACCCAGAAGATAGGTAACTACCCAGGTTTAAGAAAGAAACAAATGGTGAATTCCAAATGTCAGTGAGCTTCTTATCGATCCTGAGCACAATTTCAGGAAGGCCCATTAAATGAGTGTTTCGAGAACACTTAGGATAAAAGGCTGGCAGCAGAAATTCATAAGAATGAGTCACTAAGTGATTCGGTTAAGGCCTGACTGATAGAAAAAAGTAGGTTTTAGACTTAGACAATCTGGATATTTTCCAGTGTAGAGTTACTGTGCGGCTACCATTGACCTTTGCCTCTGCCCACAGCTTTTCCCAGGGAGAATTCCTAAGGAAAGGATGGTTGACCTGTGATCTGGAAATTTATGTTGGTTGGCAAATACATAAGTAAGTAATAAAATAAAACCAAACCACGAACTATCCTTTAGTCTGGTTTATGCTCAGCTAATTATTAGATCATATGAATGTGCTTTTAACAGGAAGCATGGAAAGTCCATACTGCAGACACTATTAAAGAGATGACTTTCTTTCTCTTCTCTTTAATGTCCTTCAAAAGACCTGTTACGGTCTCAGTAATTAGACTGCCAACTGCTTAAAAACAGGGTATATTTTTTTTTTGTCTCAAATAACTTATCAAATGTTTTTCACATTATGGGGGCTGTAGCTTTTTAATTATTCAATTGTTAGTTAATAAGAGAGTGCATAATGTTATAAATCATAGAAGACACACTTGTTACTTACATGAGACATTCTCAATTTCTCTGGTTAATAGAACTCCCATTTCATACAGGAATTGGACAGGAAGCATGTTTCGATAGGTGCTCCTTGCTCTAGAATGAATAGTGATAAGTCTAAGCCAGTGGTTTTCAGCTTTATGTGACCTAATACTTCTACATCATAACACATTCTTGAATGGCCCCTTCACTACACTAAAGTGTTAGTAAAAAACACAATGTACATATCTGAGTCCTTCAGAAATGAATATAATGCCTCAAGTTATGTAAAGGAAAAATAATTTGAAATAAATTTACAATAAAGAATGCACATAGTTGTGCCAAAGTATTTGCATATTAAAATCCCGTGGAAGATAATACGATGTTTATGTGTGCCCTTGTATCTTGAATCATTGTAAATGCAAAGCTACGATGTGGTAATGCAGGTGAGTTTTGCTGGACAATTCCAATAAAGAAGCTGCCACTCCCCATTGCTGCAGGATTGATCCGACTGACAAATGCCAGAGATATCTTCTGTTTGTCCCCATCCCCAGCTGTACTGCACAGTTCACCCTGCTTTTATCCAAGTAGAATAACCTATAGTGAATACCTCAGTAGGTTCCTTTGCCCTTTGGGTTCTGTTTATGTTAAAGAGGTTAGAGGGAAGGCGTAGAGAGGGGTCAGAGATTATTCCCCAAGCTCCCTCCTTACTAGGTCTCTTTGGCCATTCTGTGTCTCTCGTAAGAAGTTCACGTTTCCCTTCCCCTCTTAAGATGGACAAACTGAGGGTTGTGGAAAGGGAGGTGGGTGGAGAGATGCAGTAAATGGGTGATGGGCATTAAGGAGGACACATGATGTGATGAGCACTCGGTGTTATACGAACTAATGAATCATTGAACACTACACCTAAAACTAATGATGCTCATTTAATTTAAATTAAAAAAAAAAAAAAAGATGGTTTCTTCCCAATGATTTTCTCTGCTGCTACTAACCCAGAGTTGTAACCATCCCTCAGGACAACGTACTGCTTAAAATATAACCTATGAGAACTTATACTAGTTACCAAGCATGCTTAGATACAGCCTTAAGAAAAACATGTACTGGCAATAGACCTCTGGGAGAGGGGATGATAGACGTCCTGGAAGCCGAGCAGCTGGGGATGCCTGGCTCACTCCAGAACCCCGCCTGCTTCATTTTTCCGTTGTCTCCCCTTCCTCAGAGAGCACCAGCAGTCAGTCAGATAATCCTTTCGTTTGAGCTTCCTCACTATGGGTCATGTGTTACGTGACCAGACATATTTTGCCTTTCTTCTCACGTATCTATAAGACTCATGGTCAATATGTAATCTACTCCGGCTTCTTTGTTGGTTGTTACCCAGTTTCTAATAAATATGAGACTGAGGAGTTGTTGGGGCGACAGTCTTTTTTACTGTCGCGTCCCCCAGCCCCCCATTCTCTTGCAGCTGACATGTTTGTGCCTTGTTCTTCTCCCACATGCCGTCACAGAGTTACAGTGCTCCTACATTGGACTCCACTCCCATCCCCCTTCCCTTTGTAAGTAGTCTTTTGTGAATAAACTTTTTAAAAATTATCTTAATATGAGATTCTTTTCCTTTTTTCTTTCTTTTCTTTCTTTCTCTCTTTGGGACTCATGGGAGTACAGACATCTCTTGGAGATAATGACTTCATTTAGGATCATATAATTTGAATGGAAACATTTTTCCTTAACCCACAATATCGTTTCTTTTCTTTTCTGTGCAAATTTTTTATCCCATGATAATTGTTTTAAAGACCAGTTTGAATGCTAGAAAAGCATTTTGTACAACATCACACTGTAATATCCAATATTAGATTATATTAACTATGTAAATATTGTTTAAGTCTAGATGTTCTTTAGTATTAACAGTGAAACAAAACACATTTATCTGTAATAATAGACTCCTGTTGATTTTTAATTTTGAATAAAACTATGTATCTTAAACTTCCTTTGAATTTTCAATTTTAGATACTAAGATTATGGAATCTCCAGAGGAAAATGAATCAGTGTCTGATTCTATTCTGGGAATCACGATTCGATCACCCGTCCAACGATGTGTGTTAACTTTCCTTCACATTGCATGCATACATAATGCCAGGCTGACTAGTACTGGAAAAGGTGCAGCTTCAATAACACCTTCATGAAATGGTCAGTCTCATTACACCTAAGTATTTTGGGGTTTGTTTGTTTTTTTTGAAGATTTTATTTATTTATTTGAGAAAGAGAATGCGAGAGAGAGAGAAAGAGAGAGATCATGAAGGGGGGAGAGTCAAAAGGAGAAGCAGACTCCCTGCTGATTGAGGAGCCCAATGAGGGACTCAATTCTGGAACTCCAGGATCATGACCTGAGCTGAAGGCAGTCGTTTAACCAAATGAACCAGCCAGGCGCCCCTAAGTATTATCTTTTTAAACTTTTCTTTCTTTTCTGCTATCAATAAATGTCTTCCAAGAGATGAAGAAACAGGAAAACTTAGAAAAGAACCTTAATCTAATTAAGTAACTATCTCCCCTATCTTTTAAGAATTTTTGTTTTCAAAAAACTCTCACTTTCTTCCCGCTTCAAGCTTTATTTTTCTTTACCCTTTCCAGCACCAGACTTTCCTCTTTGTTTTCTCTACCTTTTTAAAACACACCCACAGGTAAGAAGAAAAAAAAAACAACTATGACATTTCCAGTGCAGCTACAAATTTTGCATTGCTACAGAAAAGAAAGAATTATCTGCTTATAAAGAAAAAAAAAACAATAAAAATGTGAACCAAGAAAGCACAGAAGGTAGTAACCACATTTAGTTGTTTATCATGGAATCATCTTTATAATCCATCTGTTTCAACTCCACAGAGCAAATTATGAATAATTAGGAAGTTTCTCCTCATTTTATAGATTTGGGCTTGGAAGCTTGGAAGGCAAGTACAACACAAATATTATTTACTTTTTCTCGTATTTGGATTTCAATTTTGGTAAATGGTTACCAGGTGGGTGATGGAGGCTTGTGGGACATACAGATGGTTTTCCTACAGCTTTGATGATGTCAATAGTATATTTTTCCTTTCTCTTTTTATCAAAAAAAGCACACTTCATTTAAAAAGAGAGCATTATATCAACAGATCATACAATTTAAAAAACACAAAGAAAGCTATGTATTAAAAGAAAATTTCTGTATAAAATTGGTTACCGCTGTTGTCTTCAAGTATTTTTAGCTCCTTTAAATGTAAGCCTAACTCTATCCCTGGTTTGTGGCCCTGAAGATATAAATTTGAAACTTAAAAAACAAACAAATAAAAAAACCCAAAAAACCCTACTGGGTATTGCCTACATATCAGCTTTTTTAGATGACAAATTCTTTTTTTTTTTTTTTTTTTTTTTTTTTAGGTACCATGACAGCAGCAAGTCAGGTAGTCAGAACTTTGGTCTCTGGTATGGTCTTGATTGGTTCTAATGGAAGTTGGCTGTGATGAATACTCCACTAAGGTGTATGATTGGGGACTTGCGCTTAAAGCTGACTTGCTGGGAGGTTGCCTTGAGATGTAGCTCAACAAGGAGAGAGAAGGACGGTTGCTAACTGTTTTCAACTATGGGTTGTTATGAGTTGAGCTTCCCACACCATCAAGCATCCAGATATGAAGAAACAAAGGGTGGTGAGGTGAGCTTCTAACTTGTTCAGCTTGGTAGTTAGGTTAGGGAATTTGGGGATAAACAGTGTCCCATTCTTTCTTCTTCTACCTAACTCAGGGCCAGTTTGGGACATGGGCTTAATGAAAAACAGCGCTGAGATACAGCAGAAATATGCATTTTGCCATAGGAGATAGTCATTCTAGTCCTAGTGATGCTTCTTTCCCCTTATCATCTAGAGTGTAACTTCTTACAGCTTGTCCCTCTGTGAGTGAATATTGGGCAGAAGACAAGTTGCTTTCGCTGGAGGATGGAAAGAGGTTCTAGCAGAGGTGCAAAATAAATTGAAAACCACAAAATTGCCTGTGTGTGGACCAAGGGAGAGGGCTGAGGAAGGCAAAGGAAGAGGAGCCAAGAGGCCAAATAACCTCCCCGCTTTCTCTACCTTGTGAGAGTGAAATTGTCAGCTTTACATATCAATAATTAATAAGAGGCTTTATAAAAAGTAAGACTTCTAATAGATACCTTAATAGCTGTAGTCCCTCTTCAGTACTACACATGACCTGTGGACAGATTTTAGTCACCATTAATTATTCAACAAACAGCTAAGTTCAAGGAATAGTCCTAAACCATGCAGGACTTATATCAAGCAAACAGAAATGAAGGGCACTCTCTCTGCCTCACAGGATACTCAAAACCTAGCTGCTAAGTGAGAAAAATGATGATAGATTCCATAACCTATACTTGCTCTCAGTTCTAATCAGGACTCTGCTACTGAGCGGCTCCCTTGTCCTTGTTCTGGTAACCTGCCTATCATGTGGCATACTCCCTACTCCAGTGAGGGCCAACCCACCTGTGGATGAATCTCCCTCACCATAACTACCTACCTAGAAATTTAATTGTTTCTTTTTTAATGTCTGCTTACCTTATAGCTGCAAAAGCATGTGGTTTGATTTTTTTGTTTGTTTTTTAAATATTTAATTTGAGATAAGTGAGAGAGAACACAAGTGAAGTGTGGGTCAGAGGGAGAAGCAGACTCCCTGCTGAGCAGGAAGCCCAAGGAGGGACTCGGTCCCTGGAGTCTGGGATCATGACCTGGGCCGAAGGCTGATGCATACTAACTGAACCACCCAGGCGCCCAAGAATGTAGTTTGAAACATGAGAGGCTGAGGATCAGTAAGGGATGCAATGGTTTGGACTCAAAGATCTTTCAGGGAAGGGATTTAGTAGCCAATTAAAAAAAAAATTTTGTTCTTCGCACATCTGGGGTTGAAGGTATTGTTTAATTTCTACATCAATTTATTTTAACATGATTCACACACATCAGTTCTGGTGTGAGTTTCTTCTCCACTGATAACGAGTAATCAATTCCTTACTTAAACTCACTATAAATATAAATTCCATATGGTATGCAAAGCTATCTTTTTGAATTACTGCTGTAGAATATATCCAACTATGTGGGTTTTAGGACAGTCAATATAATTTTCAGGCATTTAAAGTTTTCAGGAAAGTGTTCCTTTTAGTTTACAGCACTTTAAATCTTGTAAGTTACCACCTACTAGTTAAATCACTCACTTACAGCATCCTGACATTTATTTTTCTATTTATTAAATTATCTAGATGTTTTCTCAAAGCCCTTCTATGGTTTTTTGAAAATAAAAGAGAAATGATGGTTTAAGAATTGTTTTTAAAGCCAGAATCATATAGAGTAAGAGGCTGTATATTCTTTTCCCCTGTCCAGAATGTATATATTTCTTTTTCTGTGTAACAGTTTGTCATTTAAAAATAGTTTCTCAACACTGCTTTTTATTTAACAGTGTTTTATAAAGTGAGTTTAGGCAGTAAACAGGTGTATGCCATCATCTATGGGTGTCATCCACGGGCATCATTTATGGGGTGCTCTAGCGCCCATAACTGGCTGTGCAATTGTCTATTTTTATTTTTATTTCTTAGTTTCTCTATTTCTATCTTTATTTCTTAGTTTCTCAACACTGATTTTTAAATAACAGGGTTTTATAAAGTGAGTTTAGGCAGTAAATGGGTATATGCCATCATCTATAGTTTATTAGAAAGTGCCAGTCATCAACCTTGAATGTATATCCCTAACCATGTAACATTTCTCCAGCTGCCAGGAGTTATTCCAGAATTTGAGAATGAAACAAAGGCTAATTGGGTATGTTTTCATCATAATGATAAAACAATTTGGTATTTCAACTGTAAAGTATAAAATCTAGAATAGTCCAAGAGAATTGGGTAACTTCTGCTCTCTGAAGAATGTGTATCATTTTCAAGATACTTAAGAGTACACTGTCTTAAATACCAAAATACTTAGTAACAGTCTCCAGGAGGGCCTGCCTATCTTAATGGAAGTTTCTATAGAAGGCCAAATCTTTCAACCTCTGGAGAGTGTATTCTAAGTCAGCTTTAAGTAATAATTGGTAAATCTCTGGTTTAAATAACCATGAGATTCCACATCAGTCTTTACCACTTGCCTTTTTTAATAAAATTTGGTGGCAGTAATGATGGCCTTCTTTGGACAAATGGCTAATTAGGCTTTTAAGTACCAAAGGTTCTCTTGGTACCAGGTTACCAGGGTAATCTTACCATAGTGCCAATAACTGGCTGTCCAATTGTCTGTTTTTATTTCTTTTTTTAAAGATTTTATTTATTTATTTGACAGAGATCACAAGTAGGCAGAGAGGCAGGCAGAAAGAGAGGAGGAAGCAGGCTTCCTGCCGAGCAGGGAGCCCGATGCGGGGCTCGATCCCAGGACCCTGGATCACGACCCGAGCAGAAGGCAGAGGCTTTAACCCACTGAGCCACCCAGGCAGACCTTATTTCTTTTTTTTATAAAGACAAATTTAAATGTAGGGTTTTATGATTTTGATGTACACATATGGCTTATTTATAAAATCATGCTTTTGAATGTGTTTTCCTTTGATAACTTAGATATTCAAGGTATTCATGTTTTTTGTCACAAAAATAACCAAATATAGCACTATATCAAGAAATGCTGAAAAAAAGAAAAAAAAAGAAATGCCTGATATAGTTATTCTTATGAATCTTGAATTCTTTCAATCCATGTTTAATTCACCCCTGGGTAATTGTACATAATTATAATGGCTCTTCCTGTTAGTCAGAAGCATTTGTGAGATTAACATAGATAAAGTGCTTTGAAAATGGAAACATGCTTGAGTAGAAATAGTATTCTACAGGTATTTCCCTTATTAGAACTTATTTTCCAAAAGATTAACAAAAGATTAAAATTCCCAAGTCTCTCTATATCATTCAACTTTGGATCATAGGAACATCTCATTATAATGAACCAGGGCCTATTTGATAATTAGTGAGAATAATTTTAACATGAATAACTGCTTAGGACAGAGCTAATAATTTGTAGTAGGGTTTTGAAGTGCAAATTACATATTTCTCTTTGAGTAGAGGAAAATATGGACACTATCAATTTACACTCCATATACACCACTAACTTCAATTTGTTCCTAGGAAAGGTTTCATTCTGCAGGTCCAATTCACAAAATAAGGTGCTAATAAGCTACATCTTTATTCTCACTTTTAAGTACTTTCTTTTTAATCTTTCTTTTTTAGAACAACAGTACTAGAGTTTGCATGGAAATTAAAACCTATTTCACAGTCAAGTTCTTTAAGGAGATCACTTACCTTCAGTCATCTGTTCGAAATATATATGCTTTCATAGTTGGGGCAGGAATTCATAAATATTTGTTATGTGACCCTCCTTTAAAATGTCTCAAATCACATTTCCCTTGTTATACAGTTAGTTTTCATGCAGTCACAAATGAGATGCTATCTATGCTTCTGCATTAATAATTATGTATATCTTTAAAGTTTAGAATATAAATAGCTTCACTTGGAAAGAACATACTGAATGAATTAGCAAAGCGATTTTATTGGTTCCCAGATTTCCAGAGACGAAATAAAACACGCTTATGAAAATTTCCCAGCACTTAAGTCCATTTAAGGTCTATTTCATATGCCATAAAGTTCTTCAGATGTTACTGCCGGTAAAAGGAAAGCACCTGGTAATAAAAGCATCCTCTCACATTCTCCTTGTGCGTATGTACACAGAATACTGTCTCCATCCTGGTAGGAACACTGTCTCTGCCTCCTTACTCTGTGTGAGTGTGGGAGAAAATGTTAATTTTGCTTCCTAGAAAATAAGCTCTCAATAATTGAAGGTCCAACAACAAACTTTATTTTTATACTAATGTCTTACAATTGCCAACTGGCTTCTAGTTAGATGTTGTGACATTCTGCCCTAGAATATATATTTTGGTCTTTGTTCATGGTTCCTGGCCTAGAGCTCCTCAAACCCTTGGAAATTCCTGAGCAATAGAAGAAATGGGACCATCTTTTGTCATATTTGCTATCTTGTCCTCTGTTCCTGACATTGCTTCAGCACTTTAAAGGTGAAATGAGTGTCTTATTCATAACTAGTGCCTTTCAACCACACCGGAGTTTGCCAATGAAGTGACTTTTAGAGATCCCCTAAAGGCGGGGGCGGGAGGGGGGTGCCACCATGAATAGTCCCTTTCCCTCATTTTCAGGGAAGTAGAATCAGTCACCAATGGTCAGTGATTTAATCAATCGTGCCTATATAACGAAGTGTCTATCAACCCCAAAATGGATGGGATTCATAGACCTTCTGGGTTGCTAACCATGTGATGATTTCGGGAGAATAGTGCATTCAGAGCATAGAAACGCCACACATTTTTCCCATACCTTGCCCTCTGCATCTATTTCTTCTTTTGGCTATTGATTGTATCCTTTATTATCCTTTACAATAAACCGATAATTTAGGGAATAAATGGTATCCTGAATTCCATGAGCTATTCTAGCAAATTAATTGAACCTTATAGTAGGGGGTCATGGGAACCATTGATTCACAGCCTGGTCAGAAGCACAGGTGACTTGAGATTGGCCTCTGAAGTGAGGGACAGTCTTGTGGAATTGGTAGATAGATAGGTTTAGGTAGATAGTTTCAGAAGTGAGTGAAACTATAGGACACTCAGCGGGTGTAGAGAATTGCTTGATTTTTGGGGGAAAGCCTCAAACATGGGGATTGATTGCAGAATCATTAGATGTTGAATCATAAAAGAAGAAAGTCAACATTTATAAAAATTGACTATGTCCCAGAAATTATATTGATACCATTTCTTCTAATTATCACACTCATGTTTCCAGCTAATGGAATTGTTTCCATGTTTTGAAAGGGTTCATAACTTGTTGACAATTCACAGCTTATGAGAAGAAACCACAGTGGATCTCAGGCTTGTCAGACTCTAAAAGTCACATCCTTTTGTATTTTCTTTTTTTTTTTAAGATTTTATTTATTTATTTGATAGATAGAGATTACAAGTAGGCGGAGAGGCAGGCAGAGAGAGAGGAGGAAACAGGTTCCCCGGCGAGCAGAGAGCCCGATGCCCGCACCTGGGCTCGATCCCAGGACCCTGAGACCACGACCTGAGCCGAAGGCAGAGGCTTCAACCTACTGAGCCACCCAGGCGTCCCTGTATTTTCATACTAAACAGAGAAGAGAGAAATTGGAGTCTTCTGTCCCCAGGGAACAACATTTTTCAATCAGAGAAATGAATTATCTTTATACTTTGCAGGTAATTAGGTAACAAAACCTCAATTCAAGACTATATTTAAAAGTAGTGACGTGAGTAGCTAGGACATATGTCTAGTAACATAAAATAAAGCTGCTATGAAACCTAACAATTTCCCTCATGATTCCCAAATCATATGCACAGCTACATTTAATAAGATTTACATGTATCAGTACCAGGTTCTGAAAGCTGAATTAGCAAAGGAAAACTAAGATTTTTCAACAACAAAGATCTTGTCTAGTAAGAAAATTATATTGAACAGAATATTGTACTCACCAGGCAGTTCTGATTCACAATTCAGCTCGCTCAATGTTTATAAAATATGAAAACAAACAATTATAAAATTCTTCTAACTTTGTATATAATATTGTTGCCTGTAGTTCCTCCTGGGAATAAAAGGGCAGATTTTCCTGCTAAAGCTTCTTGCTATTGTTTTCCAATTTCCATTTCTAGAGAGATCTGAAATGGGCATGACTTAAAGTAGTAATTTTTCGGTTTGTTTGTTTGTTTGTTTATGTATGTATGTATTTATATGTGTTTTTATTTAAATTCCAGTTAGTGAATATACAGTGTACTATTAGTTCCAGGTGTACAATATAGTGACTCAACATTTCCATACAACACCTGGTGCTCATCACAAGGGCTCCCCCTTAATCTCCCTCACCTATTTAACCCATCCCCCCACCTCATCTGGTAACTATCAGTTTCTTCTCTATAATTAAGAGTCTGTTTCTTGGTTTTCCCCTCATTCTTTTTCCCCCTTTGCTCCTTTGTTTTGTTTTTTGAATTTTACATATGAATGAAATCATATGGTATTTGTCTTTCACTGACTGACTTATTTTGCTTAGCATAATAGTCCCTAGCTCCATCCACATCATTGTAAATTTCATTCTTTTCTGTAGCTGAGTAATATTCCTGTGTGTGTGTGTGTGTGTGTGTGTGTGTATGTGTGTGTATGTGTGTGTGTATAATCACCTCTTCTTTATCCATTCATGAGTTGATGGACTGTTGGGTTGTTTCCATAATTTGACTACTGTAGATAATACTGCTCTAAATATCAGGGTACATACATCCCTTTGAATTATTATTTTTGTATTCTTTGGGTAAATACTTAGTAGTGCAATTGCTAGATAGTAGGATAGTGCAATTGCTAGATAGTAGCTTTTAGAGGAATCTCAAAAAGATGCAACCAGCAGTTGTACCAGTTTGCTGCACTGGTTTGCATTCCCACCAACAGTGCAAGAGGATTCCTTTTTCTCCAATCCTCACCCATACCTGTTGTTTCTTGTGTTGTTGATTTTAGCCATTCTGACAGGTGTGAGGTGACATCTCATTGTAGTTTTGAATTGCATTTTCCTGATGATGAGTGATGTTGAACATCTTTTCATGTGTCTGTTGGCCATCTGTAAGTCTTCTTTGGGAAAAAAAAATCTATTCATGTGTTCTGCCCGTTTTTGAGTTGGAATATTAGTTTTTTTGGGTGTTGAGTTTTATAAGTTCTTTTTATATTGTGGATACTTACCCTTTATCAGGTATGTCATTTGCAAATATCTTCTCCCATTCCACAGGTTGCCTTTTTGTATTGTTGTTTCCTTTGCTGTGCAGAAGCTTTTATTTTGATGTAGTCCCAGTAATTTATTTTTGCTTTTGTTTCCCTTGCCTCTGAAGACGTGTCTAGGAAAAACTTGCTATGGCCAATGTGCACCTGGAACATTTTCCAGAGTGGATCCCATATTGGGTTACAAAACAAGCCTCAACAAATGCGAAAAAAAAAATTGAAGTCCTGCCATGTACCTTTTCTGACTATAATGCTATGAAACCAGAAATCAACCACAAGAAAAAATCTGGAAAGACCACAAATACATGCAGGTTAAGCAACATGCTACTAAACAATGAATGGATCTACCAGGAAATCAAAGAAGAAATTTTAAAAAAACATGGGAACAAATGAAAAAGAAAACACAATGCTCCAAGACCTTTGGGATGCAGCAAAAACTGTCCTGAGAGACAGCTTTTATACATTTTAGAAAGAAGTGATGAATTTGTGAGGAATTTACAGAATAAGGATAACAGATGTTTGGGAGCTTTAATTAGTAAAGAATTCTAGGTGGAATTTGGGCCGAGGTAGTAGGTTACTAAAAAAGTAAGGTTTATCTCTCTAGCCTTTGTGACTTTGAAATCACTATCTTTGGTGCAAAGGGTGTCTTTTTACTTAGTCCATGTAGCAGGGTATTTTTCATAGGGGAGATTTGTTTTCCAGCTTTCCTGGGGACAGATGAGGGTCTGAGTGTCCTCATATGGGTTGTTTCTCAAAGAGCTTCAATTCAAAATAATCAACATGCCATGTGTTACAATGGAGGCCCCTATAACACTAACCAAATCTCCACTCTCCAGACATCAACTGGATGTCGTACAATTCAATTTTGAAATGATTTCCCTGTAGTTCGTGTCCTATCCCACAAGTTAAGGACAGTCCCACAAGACTGCCCTCCATTTCAGATACTAGTCACAAGTTCAGGCCTCCCATTCTATTCTTCTGACCCACTCCGTATAATCAGAGTTCCTACCACTCCCTGTGCAGGTTTGATAATACCCAATCTGGGTGTGTCCATCGTACCAGCTCCTTGATGCATTCACCAACCAAGAAGCTCTCCAGATTCTCATTTTTTTTCAGAGTTTTTATAGTTTATATTGCATAGGCATAATTGATTGAGTTAATTGCCAGTAGCTGATGATTTCATCTCTAGCCCCTGTGCCATTACCGGAGGCGGGGTGGGGGTGGGGGGGATGAAGATTCCAACCTTCTAATTCATGCCTTGTTCTTTCTGGTGACCAGCGACCACCCTGAGGCTCTCTAGGGGCCCCCAGCCACATCAGTCACCTCATTAACATAAACTCAGAAAGGGAGCTATTATGAATAACAAAAGATGATTATCACTCATGAAATTGCTAGGTTTCAGAAGCTCTGTGCCAGGGTTTGGGGTAAAGACCAAATATATATTTCTTCTATCACAGTATCACATTACCCTACCTGTTAACTCTTTTTTACAGGACACATCCTAGACCTGTGGTTCTAATTACTGAAGGCACTACAGTTGCCTCAAAGAGCTTGAGAATATGAAATTCTAACAATTTCCTAGGTAGTGCTGATGCTGCTGGTCTGGAGCCCACCCCTTCTGAAGGGCCAAGATCTTGCCATTATTTAGCATCAACTCCTCTGTGCTCGTAACTTCATGTGTCCCATTCTCCCATCTCCTTTCATCATTTCCTTCAATAATCTGACATTAGAATCTTCCAGTCTCTCTGGGGTCTCCATATTATTATCTTACCACATAATGTTGAATCTCCCTCTTTTTTTTTTAAGATTTTATTTTTATTTGTCAGAGAGAGCACACAGGCAGGCAGAGTGGCAGGCAGAGGCAGAGGGAGAAGCAGGCTAGCCACTGTGTAGGGAGTCAGATGTGGGACTTGATCCCAGGACGCTGGGATCATGACCTGAGCCGAAGGCAGCCGCTTAACCGACTGAGCCACCCAGGCGTCCCAAACCTCACTCTTTTGAGGTCCTCTCTCAACGTGTTTTCCTGCCTAAATTCCATGGTCCATCAATCCTTTACATACATCCTTAACTTCCTCATTCCCTTTCAATTTGTTGAATCAGCTTGGAAAATAACCCTGGCTAGATCCAAATTTCCATTTATTCTTAAGCAACTGGATATATGGAACAAATCACCAGACACACAGTCTTCTCCACTGTAAATTTATAACTGAGAATCTCCTCACTGCCCATTAATCAATCATACTGCATATACCCCAACCCATTCTTCATCTAATTTGCCTTGATAGCAGTTTTGCATCTTCTCCCATCTCTTAAGCTCCCAAATATTTCCCCAGAAATCAGTCTCTTTGGTTGCTGCTTCCCTGAGGACATCGAATCAACCAGAAGACAATTTTCCTAACTCCTAAAACCGTTTATACCTCCTTTACTACATCTACATTCATAGTCTGCCCCTTCTCTATGAACTGTCACCTACCTATATTCATTCCCTGATGATGCTTACTTCATAAATGAAGAAACTGAGAATGGAGTTAAACTTAGTTTCTTATTATAACATAGCTTTGATTCAAACCCAGAGTCTGTTTCCCAAGCTGGGGCTCAAAAATGTGTGCGTTTGGAATGGGGGAGCCCAGTAGAAAATCAAGGCTGGAGAGATCCTGCATGAAACTACTAACTGAGGAAATAGACACTTACTACTATGAGCACCTTGAAATATAGACCTTTAGCGTTCTCATCCAGACCAAAATCAGTCAGTATGGAGAGATGACTAGTGTTTGAGATTTTGAGGGTCATTGGACAAATATCCTCACCCAGCAATTAGATATGAAAAGCTTAACTGGCACATTATTTTAAAAGCATTTAATTTAAAATATATCATTGGTCAAATGCAACTTTGGAAATGATCACATAGCAGACAATTACAAATCTACATGAGTAGGAAGGGTGGAGAGAACCCAGAGTTTTCCCAGATGCCTGAAATTAGGGAAATGCTTATATCCCAGAAGGGAAAGGGCTCAGAAAGGGAAGCTTGAGGGCATAGAAAATGAACTTCAAAATTTTTATTATTTTAAATAATAAAATGTCAATTCTGTGCAAGAAAAACTAATGAACACGTGACATGACTTTGTCATTCACATCTGTCAGTGTGTTCAGCAATATTTCATAATGTAAAAATTCTTTAACAGTAGTTTGTTAATAAAGACCTCTTTCTGAGGAATTTATTCATCAGAATCTCTAAAAAATTTTGAAAATGTTAGTATTTTCAATTTAAATATCATATAACTCTACATAAAATAACTTTATACCAATGTACATGCTCTGTGAAAACAACTCCACTATAGTTATTGGCTGGTGATTTTGGTTGCATTTCATTTTATAAACACAAATCTAGTTAAAACTCAGATACCAAACTGAATTTCAGAATAAATATCTCAAAAAGATCAATTATATATGCAGTCCAATCTTTAAAAAAAAAAATCTTCCCTGGTTGTTTCTTAAGATACTCCACAAGCTCTGACTTTGGATAGACCCTGGAAAAGTATCTAGATTTATGTGTAGCCATTGCAACATGGGAGCTCTGAATGTCTATTCTGTTTTTGGTAGCTCTTAGTCTAATTGCTATAAAATATTTAATAGATCAGTTGACAAATGGAAAATTTGAACTTCATGCACTAAAATTTTACTTTGTCTCTTCTATATGCCCCTATTTTTCAGGAGCGGATAATACATTTACTTTACTACATCATAATATATTTCAGGCTTTTTATCTTCAGCTACAGAAATCCCCCATCTTTTTAATTATGTTAACAGCCCTTAGTCACCCAGCATAGCCTATCCACCTCCACTAATTCACAGCTCTGTTATATTTCTCCAGGGGATGTATTTCCATAGATAAGCCTTCTTATAAGGTTTATTTTTTTTCCTTCCAGGTTTTTTTTTTTTTTTTTTTTGACTGCCATCCAAACTTTTTTGGCTTTATCAGGGATTTTTACTTTGTTTGTTACTTCCTTTTTTTCCCCCAAAGCTTTTCATAATTTACTGGGGTTATATCTTTCTAGGCTTTTAGTTCTCTTACAGATTTGTTTTTAAGACTTCAAACTTTTTCATTTTATTTTTAGCTCATGATACTTGCAAAAGTCTGTACCCTTTTGATTTTCACTTGCTTCATTGACACATTCTTGTGTTTTGTTTTCATTTCAAAATACCAGAAAGTAAAATGTCTCAGCCGCTTGGTGAGTGGAATATTTATAATTCCAAAAAAAAAATTACTTTCTTGGAGATATTTGCTTGTAGGTTAAAATCTTGTGTATAAATTCCTGGAAAAAAATCTTAATTTTCCAGGGAGTTGACTAATCTTCTTTTATCATTAAATGCAATCATTCTATATCATTCTATATCTGGTACGATATTTATATTCCTCCACTGAGAGGAAATAATTAACAAAGATTTGTTATTAATGACATCTGAATGTTAATGTATTCAATTAGATATTGCTAAAATGCTATTAAGCAAGTGAACACAGAAAAGTATAAAAACAAAGATGTATATAATTTACCTTTATTCATAACAGACCTCTTTTTTAATCTTCTGAAAACAGAGAACAACCTGGTGTTGTATAAGCATACTGACTAGGGGGAGAAGAGTAGGGAAAGGAGAAAAGCCCTGATTTCTAGCATTTTTCCATTTCTATGGTGTGAGTACTATCACCATGATCAATTTCAAGCTACCAGCAGTTTAAAAACTAGTCCACAGAATTGCTGAAAGCTTATAAGCTGGTACAGGCTAAACATAGTTCTAGCACAAAATTTAAAATGTTTATTAATTTTCAGTAGGTCACAGATATCTTTGCATACATATTAATCTCAGTGACCTTCCTTAAACAAACACAAATCTTATATACAGATTTTTGACAAGACTTTGCCTTTCTACCCATGGATCCCTGTGTAAGAATCCCCTTTATAACCACTCTGGAAAACAGCATGAAGATTCCTCAAAAAGTTGAAAGTAGAACTACCCTATGATC